>JANIIK010002513.1:25000-28757 GCA_027704905.1 Muraenolepis orangiensis | reverse complement strand
TAATGAGAGTTGAATGTAGGATCAGATCAAGGCCAGAGCCGTTAGCGTATGGAGACCAGGCCTTTAATGAGAGATGAATGTAAGATCAGATCAAGGCCAGAGCCGTTAGCGTATGGAGACCAGGCCTTTAATGAGAGGTGAATGTAGGATCAGATCAAGGCCAGAGCCGTTAGCGTATGGAGACCAGGCCTTTAATGAGAGATGAATGTAGGATCAGATCAAGGCCAGAGCCGTTAGCGTGTGGAGACCAGGCCTTTAATGAAAGATGAATGTAGGATCAGATCAAGGCCAGAGCCGTTAGCGTGTGGAGACCAGGCCTTTAATGAGAGATGAATGTAGGATCAGATCAAGGCCAGAGCCGTTAGCGTGTGGAGACCAGGCCTTTAATTAGAGTTGAATGTAGGATCAGATCAAGGCCAGAGCCGTTAGCGTGTGGAGACCAGGCCTTTAATGAGAGATGAATGTAGGATCAGATCAAGGCCAGAGCCGTTAGCGTATGGAGACCAGGCCTTTAATGAGAGATGAATGTAGGATCAGATCAAGGCCATAGCCGTTAGCGTATGGAGACCAGGCCTTTAATGAGAGATGAATGTAGGATCAGATCAAGGCCAGAGCCGTTAGCGTATGGAGACCAGGCCTTTAATGAGAGATGAATGTAGGATCAGATCAAGGCCAGAGCCGTTAGCGTATGGAGACCAGGCCTTTAATGAGAGATGAATGTAGGATCAGATCAAGGCCAGAGCCGTTAGCGTATGGAGACCAGGCCTTTAATGAGAGATGAATGTAGGATCAGATCAAGGCCAGAGCCGTTAGCGTATGGAGACCAGGCCTTTAATGAGAGATGAATGTAGGATCAGATCAAGGCCAGAGCCGTTAGCGTATGGAGACCAGGCCTTTAATGAGAGATGAATGTAGGATCAGATCAAGGCCAGAGCCGTTAGCGTATGGAGACCAGGCCTTTAATGAGAGGTGAATGTAGGATCAGATCAAGGCCAGAGACATTCATTCAGTTCTGGATTCTCTTCAATGACACCAAGTAGCGTTTGTAATAGTCATCAAGGAGGCGGCTTGTTGAGATGATGAATCCCCTCTTAGATCATCAGCTCAATGGTCAGTGGTGGTTGGAGTATTGGAAAGTCTTTAGTGATTTCCTACTTGGGAAGATATCAGGCAATCCCACTTGGGGTCACCTGATTTGCATACGGTGTGGCGGGGGGTCGCTGTAGATATTTGATGACATGTTTGTTTTTACTTTTTTAGCATAGAGTGCTCTTTTATAGCCAAAGCCATGATGTACCAACTCATCTTGGATCCAGCATTCAATGCAGAATTTGGACAATGCTACAGCCCAACTTGTGGGGTGAGACTGCACAGCGCACGGGCCGGACACCAAGAAGTGTGAGGGCCAGTGTTTCCTGTCTTATTACTAAGTACATTCATTTAAAGATGAACTCATTTGCGAGCGCTGGAGGTGAAGATTGAGGTTTCAGAAGACGATTTAACCGTGGCCTTTTCCTACTAACTACACAGGACGTTTGAGCTTGTCTTCCCACTAGTGGCTATGGGAAAAGGTCGTTGTTTCACCAATTCTGGCCCAGAGTTTGTGTCGACTGTTGACGGCCAAGGAACATTTTCACAATGGCAACATGATGCTATCGTTTTGGTTATCGGTCCTCTTCTGGGTTTGAGATGAATGGTCAGCCATATCACTTTTGCTTGTGGTTCCACCGGGCAGGTTGTTGTTGTCCAGTACAGACCCATTCCATGTCAAAAAAATGGACGTTGGGAACCACTGCGCATTATTTTTGAAGTAGATCAAATGTGTCTCCCAGGTGGCTGTTCCAGCGTCATGCTAACATCTCTACATATGCCATACATTACATCTGCATATGCAATTTCAACTGGAATTCACTGTTTTGTTTATATCTCACAAATAGTTGACACAGTGGTCCACTATAATAAGGAACAACAGCGATAATAACAGTCATCAAGATATGGTATTTGTGCCGCTTCATTCTCACATGACCTTTGTACTAATGTGCAGCAATCATGTTTTGGCAATTTCCTTTCCCTAAAGTGGTTGTAAAGCTCACAGCTGCTTAACAAATGTGCTTCCACTTGTGGGTGAGCCTGGGACCGCTCTCTGTTTGCTGTGAGGAAGGACTGTTATTTCACATTGGCCATATGGCCTTTCTGGTGACATTTGTACTAGATCTCCGGGGTGGATCTTCTTTGCCCTTTCCCCCATCTTTATGTTTTCCCTTCAGCTGACAAAAGGAATTCATTACAGTCGTAATTACAATTCACCGTTCTAATGAAACCCAAACACGTCACGGCGCCATCTAAATGGCTCCATCCAAATCTGGAGGATTAAATCCTCTTTATTGGTCATATACATGTACACACACAGTGAAATGAGTTTCTCTGCATTTAACCCATCCTAGTATGAGGAGCAGTGGGCAGCTATTTGATATACAGCTGCCCGGGGGGGAAGTGCAGGGGGGTCCGGTACCTTGCTCAAGGGAACCTCGGCAGTGTCCGGGTGTTTCAGGTTCGAGGACTTGAACCCGGCGACCCTCCGATCCCCGAGCCTAGTCCCGACAGATTAAACTATCCCGCCGCCAGACCGGAGCTGTGCTGCCGCCGTAAACGTCGGAGCACGCAAAACGCCACGATAAAAGGCCACAACTGCCAATTTAGCCACGAGTGGGAGCAGAAGGAAGAGGCTTTAGCAGACGTTTGAGTGACAGCAGCTTTCAGAAACAACAAGCAAATGAGCATGCCTGAAACAAACAGCTCCCATCCTGCCCAGAGGCAGAGATCAATACCCACTCTAGACCCACTGGGCTGTGGCGGAGGAGGGGTTGGGCGGGTGGGGGGGAAGTCAAACCTGAACTGCACATTTAAGCACCACAGACTAACGGGGCCTATCGTCTCACAGAATTGTACCGTTGGGGTGAGCCGTGTCGGGAAACAAAGGACAAATTAAACCGGTAAATTCTCACACCGTCGCTATGGCGATGTATGGGCTGTATCGACCCAGCTTGTTAGCATTGGCGCCACGAACGCACACGTAAAACAGAGACGCAGCAGAAACATAACGTGCCACCCGTGTTGAGTGACAATCTGCTTTTTTTGCTGATGGTGAAGACGAGACTGAATTTGTGAATGCTGTCAGTCAAACAAAAGGTCTTGAGACCAATCAGTGTGTGATTAAACCCCCTTGATTCTGATTGTTTGTACGGCGTCAACGCGGATTGCAAACTGCCAGGCGGTTGCCGGGGAAACGCTGTCTCGCCCGTTTATTTGCATAGCGCTGTTTTTATTTCAAGTCAAGTTGCGTGTTGTGTCAAAGTGAGTTCATTCCAGTTAGGCCCGTTAGCCTGAAGCCAAACAACACTCACACTTCATGACTAGTCTGCAAAGAGAGCTCCACTCATTCTGTCAGTCAGCCCCCAAAGCATTGTGCCCCATACTGGTGGTGCTGGTAACTTCCTACAGTGACTCATACAGCTGACAGCTGGATGAGGATTGAGAAATATCTTTATACAGAGTGTCAATATAGATGTGAGATGCTTGGATATGATTATATAGCTATAGAACCACTGTATGTGTGTGTGTGTGTATGGGTGTGTTTACAAAAAAATATATGCAGTAGCAATTAATGCAAATAACGGCTCGCTAATTTAATCGGTAAAATAGCCGTCTAATTCCAGAAATGTCTATAATCAGAGTGAATGACACATACAAACGCATA
>JANIIK010002513.1:12500-20000 GCA_027704905.1 Muraenolepis orangiensis | reverse complement strand
GAGAGAGAGAGAGACAGAGAGAATAAGAAAAGCAACTAGAAACATTGTTGGTCTCATGGTCTCAACACATGAGTTCTACAATTTTTTGTCTACATTTAAGTGTGTGTACATGGTGAGTCGCAGGTAAAGTGTGTGTGTGTGTGTGTGTGTGTGTGGTTACCATGGTGAGAAGCAGGGGCAGATTGATGGCTGGAATGAGACCCTCAAACCCATCAGTGCCAGCAAGGACGGGCTAGACTGAAGGACACACACACACACTCATGTGTCTGTCCCCCTGGTCGCTCCTCCTACGACCCCTCACCTGTCTGTCCCCCTGGTCCCTCCTCCTACGACCCCTCACCTGTCCGTTCCCCTGGTCCCTCCTCCTACGACCCCTCACCTGTCTGTCCCCCTGGACTTCCTCCTACGACCCCTCACCTGTCTGTCCCCTGGTCCCTCCTCCCACGACCCTTCACCTGTCTGTCCCCCTGGTCCCTCCTGATACGACCCCTCACCTGTCTGTCCCCCTGGTCCCTCCTCCTATGACCCCTCACCTGTCTGTCCCATGGTCCCTCCTCCTACGACCCCTCACCTGTCTGTCCCCCTGGTCCCTCCTCCTATGACCCCTCACCTGTCTGTCCCCTGGTCCCTCCACCCACGACCCCTCACCTGTCTGTCCCCCTGGTCCCTCCTCCTACGACCCCTCACCTGTCTGTCCCCTGGTCCCTCCTCCTACGACCCCTCACCTGTCTGTCCCCCTGGTCCCTCCTCCTACGACCCCTCACCTGTCTGTCCCCTGGTCCCTCCTCCTACGACCCCTCACTTGTCTGTCCCCCTGGTCCCTCCTCCTACGACCCCTCACCTGTCTGTCCCCCTGGTGCCTCCTCCTACGACCCCTCACCTGTCTGTCCCCCTGGTCCCTCCTCCCACGACCCCTCACCTGTCTGTCCCCCTGGTCCCTCCTCCTACGACCCCTCACTTGTCTGTCCCCCTGGTCCCTCCTCCTACGACCCCTCACCTGTCTGTCCCCCTGGTGCCTCCTCCTACGACCCCTCACCTGTCTTTCCCCCTGGTCCCTCCTCCCACGACCCCTCACCTGTCTGTCCCTCTGGTCCCTCCTCCTACGACCCCTCACCTGTCTGTCCCCTGGTCCCTCCTCCTACGACCCCTCACCTGTCTGTCCCCCTGGTCCCTCCTCCTACGACCCCTCACCTGTCTGTCCCCTGGTCCCTCCTCCTATGACCCCTCACCTGTCTGTCCCCCTGGTCCCTCCTCCTACGACCCCTCACCTGTCTGTCCCCCTGGTCCCTCCTCCTACGACCCCTCACCTGTCTGTCCCCCTTGTGCCTCCTCCTACGACCCCTCACCTGTCTGTCCCTCTGGTCCCTCCTCCTACGACCCCTCACCTGTCTGTCCCTCTGGTGCCTCCTCCTACGACCCCTCACATGTCTGTCCCCCTGGTCCCTCCTCCTACGACCCCTCACCTGTCTGTCCCCCTGGTCCCTCCTGATACGATCCCTCACCTGTCTGTCCCCCTGGTCCCTCCTCCTATGACCCCTCACCTGTCTGTCCCCTGGTCCCTCCTCCTACGACCCCTCACCTGTCTGTCCCCCTGGTCCCTCCTAATACAGCTCTTATCCTCCTGGATGTCAGTCTTCCTCCTCTACAGTATTATGACTTATGTTTATTCATGAGTATTCCATCCTTTCACTTATCCTTTTGTACCCGATATATTGGGGTTCTCATACTTTTGCTGGACTTTCTGGACTCTTCTAGTAATCATAACAATCAAGACTCAAGATTCAAGATTATAGATGTTTTTATTTGCAATATGCAATAACAAGTTCAATGGAATACTCCATATTCCCCCCCGCAAGTATGAATGTTCTAAAGTAATAAAGACCTTAGCTACCAAATAAGGGTCGAAGGTCAAGTTTGGGCTCAGGATTCATGTGCACGTTCAACAACGTCATAAAAAGACATTTTCTGCCACATTTTCAATGATCTGCTGAAGGGAACTTGGATGGCCAGCAGTAGAACTTTAAGGTAATTGTTGGCAGTTCAACACTCGTACTCGTATTTACGTCCACAATTGTCACTAGAAATGTATTTTAAAAGCTGACTATGTCCAGCGTCGCTCATTCACAAATCTGGTTGTGGTGTTTCCCCTAGTTGTGTCATAATTGTTGTGTGGTTTGGTTGTGTGGGCGGCAGGACAGCTCAGTCTGTTGGACTTGGGGCTTGGGAACCGGAAGGTCGCCGGTTCGAGTCCCCAGAAAGGAACAAGACCAACGGAATGAGAAGCGGTACTCGGCCACTTCTCCTCCCGGGTTCACTGCCTCAGTGCCCTCGAGCAAGGCACCGGACCCCTCCCCTGCTCCCCTGTATATCCAATAGCTGGTACCCACTGCTCCTCATACTAGGATGGGTTACATGAGAGGAACTCATCTCACTGTGTGGACAAGAAAGAGGAAGTGATTCAGATTCAGATTAGTAAACCCAATGCGTCTGAGGATCTTAACTCGTCCACACAGCAGAGCAGGAGGCTCACAAGTTCTCTGGTTTTCTGTCCACTTGGCTCATATTTGAGTAGGAGTGAAGACTCTTCCAGCGGCCTTCCACTTCAGCATAACACTGGAGCACTATTCAGGGACCTGTCTCAGTCAGAACAATCACAAGCTTTAAGACTCACACACAGAGATGGGCTCTGAGGCCGATCCAGTAGATCCACACCACACCAATATACATGTTGAACTAAGTAATAGTACACCTTGTACTCCATGTGTCACCATATGCAATGTTAACATCGCACACAATGGACAAATGTTTAATTCATTTGCAACCTCAAATTACATTCTCACAATTGTCCAAAGAGGAGGAAGCAACATGTGATAGGAATCATAAAAATACACAGCTTGTACATTTATTAATGTCCCTCATTTAGGAGAATCCCCACAAACTGTTTAGCAAAACCAATGACTGATAGAAATAAACATGGATTTAAGAAAATAGGAAACATTGTACTACGATGTATGCAATGATGAATCATATATAGAATAGGCGCTGGGCACATGCACACACACACACACACACACACACACACACACACACACACATGTGTATGTGTGTGTGTGTGTGTGTGTGTGTGTGTGTGTGTGCGTGTGTGTGTGTTGTGGCGCCCCGGGCTCCACTGGGAAGCATGCTGGGCCACCCTTTGGCCAGGTGGTAGAACACCGGTACTACACCTCTGACCTCCTAGCAGGATCAGCACCACGGAGAGCTCAGACGGTAACCGCCCACTCGTCAGGCCGAATGGGGAACACCTGGAGCGGCTCGTCAGGCCTGACGCCGTGCACCTGGAGGGGAGCCACTCAAGAAGGCCAGAGGCAGGGAGAAAAGGGAGAGCGTGGAAGGAAGAGGAGAGGAACAGTATGTGGTAAGAGGCCGCAGGCCAACCCGGACTGAAAGCCGCGGCGCGCTATGTGAGCGTTAATGCTGAAGCAGGATTGTTAACAGTGATCGTGTCTCCAGCCTTAACCCCTGGCGGCGGTGTTGCTGCCCTAACGGGAGCCCCAGGAGGCGGACCAACACCCCACGAGCCCCGGCCCAGGACAGCTACCCCGGGGCGACCGAGAGAGAGGGAGACTGTACCCCAACCGGGAGGACCGTTTGATTTACCGTTATCCCCTTCCCCCCCGACCCCCACCTGTTTAAACAAGTAAACCCTTTTGTTACACCCGCAACCGCTGTGGTCCTCCCTCCGCCAACGGGTGTGTGTGTGTGTGTGTGTGTGTGTGTGTGTGTGTGTGTGTGTGTGTGTGTGTCACACAACCCCCCCCACACACACACACACACACATTTGTGATCTGACTTTGATAAGGAAGCCATTTTTTCACCACAGACACAACGGGAAAGAACAACATCAGACACAAACCTATTGAACTAAAGACCTAATGAAAGATGAATTAATATAAAGATCAACATCAGACACAAACCTATTGAACTAAAGACCTAATGAAAGATGAATTAATATAAAGAACAACATCAGACACAAAGGTAGTGAAGTAAAGACCTAATGAAAGATGAATTCATATAAAGAACAACATCAGACACAAAGGTAGTGAAGTAAAGCCCTAGTTGTTGGGGCCCCCATGTCTGTGGGCTGTCTGTCTCTGTTGTGGTTCCTCTGTCTCCTTCAGGTGCTGCTCGGTGTGGGGTCTGGTCTTCCCTCCCCCTCCATGAGTCCTGTCCAATCAACCCCCAGCAATCACCCTTAATCATCGTCCCCTGGGTCCTTCCCGTCTCCCGGTCCTAGAAGAACACGGCATTCTTTTTGGTCTGTCTGTTTTAGGGAAGCGAGGTGGCGGTCTGCTAAGTATTGTATCGTTGACTGCTTATCCAATTGTAGCTGCTTTTGTTCGGTCCAGACGTTTAGTTTGGTTGCCTAGTGGTTTGGTTGCCTAGTGCTGTTGGTTGAGACTTTCTTTAGATTCCCTGGGAGAAGGGCTAGGTAAGATACCCATGGGTTTACATGCTGCACGTAGGTCACTCCATGTAGAGACACACTAGGTAAGAAGTGAACGTGTGTCACCCTGTTTCCTATGGAGCAGACGGTTTAGGGTCCTGGATAGTTGAGATAGGTTCAATAGGGTATAGTTTGGTAGAGTAGAGGTTGTAGGGAAGTTCAGGGCTTTTCTTTTCTTTTGTGTAGGGCACCGTCCACTCGGTCCTTCTCCCTCCTTTTTGTTAGCCGTTGCTGTTTGATAGAAGTGTGGTTGGAAACTGGATTATTGTTGATGTCATTTGTGTGCCACGCAATAAACCCTGGTGTCCACCGACCTTGTAATCCCATGATTTAACAGTGTAGGTATAGGCAGGCTGTTGGGTCCTCCTACCACTTCATACCATCCCATAGTGGAGGCACCAAACACTAATGAGATAAAGAACAACATCAGACACAAACCTATTGAACTAAAGACCTAATGAAAGATGAATTAATATAAAGAACAACATCAGACACAAACCTATTGAACTAAAGCCCTAACTAAAGATGTGTTCCTCAGTAAGAGGAAGAGAAACCAGTTGTCAGTGAGGACTCCAGCCAGCCTTTAGAGCAGGGCTCCATTATTCACCACACACACACACACACACACACACACACACACACACAGTAAGTGAGGTCCTTAGGAACACACAATGAATAACAATAATAAAAACAACACTAACAACTATCATTCTCAAACAGCAAGAGAGAAAATTAAGTAATAACTATCATTCGCTAGAATTAGTAGTCTCTCTCTCTCTCTCTCTCTCTCTCTCTCTCTCTCTCTCTCTCTCTCTCTCTCTCTCAATCTCTCAATTGAGACGCGACAAGGAGAGAGACAGTTGAATGGACACCAGCCTTTGTCCAACTAAGCGGTGGACAGCGTTCTAAGGTGAGTAGTGAGTGTTGACCAAGGGCTTCAAAGAGTTAGTTCTGCACCAGGGAGCCTGTTCCAACGGACACACTTTGATGGTGGACCATTGTTAACTTCATGTAGTATTAGATGTGTATTATATGTTTATATCAAGCCCTACGCTACTCCATCACTCATATAGATAGAGATATATACACATATAGGGACATTAGAACCAGTTTAAACTGTTGTCTAAACACTTTAATACGTTTAAAAATATATGGTTTTAAAACTAGATGTTTTCAAGGATTGGCCTCTGCTGAAGTTCCCTGTGACGTCTGTACCGGGACCCAGCTGAAGGAGACACTGGACATGGAGATGGAGAAGCTGTCTGACCTGAGGTCGACTCTAAAGAAGTGTAAGTGTCTGTTTAGTTTGAGTCATCACAACAACACACTAACTCCTCAGATTGAAAGTCCATCCACACAGCAGGAGGTGGCGTCCTACTGGGAATCAACATGATGGTGGACATCATGTATCTCATCAATATATGAATATATTGATAACATATTATTAACGTATTATGAGTGTTATTATTATTGGACAATCATAATCAGGATGCTGTTAATCATACTTGTATGTGTATTTTATATTCAGAACATGATGTAAAATATATCTAATAATATATGTGAATAAACATATTTTATATAATAATATATATCACTATATAATAATGTTTATATTAATCAATAAAATATATAAATATTAATATATTATAATAAATCGATTATGTTATTATTATATATTATAATTATAATTATAATATATATTATAATTATAATGTTATATATTATAATTATAATTATGTATATAATATATAATAATTGATATTTTCATCATACTTTAGGTCCTAGGAAACTAGGCAACCAATTCTTAGAAACACCTCTCCTATCAAAGTCAAAATTGTAGTTATCCAAGGTTAATGTTGGCAACTGCTAGCGTTTAATGATGTCCTATCTATAAATCAAGAGAGTACTTTCCAATCAAGTACTTTTTCTTCCTCAGTGGTTATTCACGGCTCCACCCATTTCTAAAGGGTTTATTGAACTGACTCCAAACGGCTCATATCTTGATGACCTCATCAGGAGTATTTCTGTGTAGACTCATCATGTCTTTGGTTCTCTCTCCCATCAGATGAGTGTGAACTCACACTGGACCCAAACACAGCCTGGAGAGGACTCTCTCTGTCTGAGGACAACAGGAAGGTGACGAGGGTTAGAGAGGAGGAGTCGTATCCTGATCACCTGGAGAGATTTAACTACTATCCCCAGGTGTTGTGTAGAGAGGGTCTGACTGACCGCTGTTACTGGGAGGTGGAGAGGAAAGGACATGTTGGTATAGGAGTGACATACAGAGGAATCACTAGGAGAGGAGAGGGTGGTGACAGCTTGCTTGGAGAGAACAACAAGTCCTGGAGTCTTTATTGTTATGATGATGGTTACTCTGTCTGGTACAACGGTAGTAATACATTCATAGATCTCCCCCCCTCTAACAGAGTAGGAGTGTATGTGGACCGACCTGCTGGCTCTCTCTCCTTCTACAGAGTGTCCCCAGATGGAGGAGGGTCCTCAGACACACTGACACTCATCCACACCTTCCAGTCCACATTCACCCAGGAGCAGTGTTGGGGGTAACGCGTTACAAAAGTAACGCAATTACAGTAATGTATTACTATTTGCTGTAACGCAGTAATATAACGCATTACTAATACATTTTCGGTAATATTTTACTCGTTACAATCTAAGTAACGCGCGTTACAACGCATTTTAACCCGTTTAGCTGTTGTTTTTTAAAGAATTCACCAACACCGCGAGACATCCCGACAACAGAAAAAAGCCGGGACTCGGGAGCAAGCGCGATTTCCTGTTGTTTTTTTTTTCTCTCCTGTTGAGGCTGATGATGACAACAGACACGGCGCAGCCGGACTCTACGTTTGCGCGATGGACATTCGCCCATTATTTTCAGTTCCTCAAAGAGAAGGAGAAGAACATCATTGTAAAATGCAACCTGTGTGCGACACCGAGGGAACTCTCGACGTCAAAAAATCATAATAATCATATTAAAA
>JANIIK010002513.1:0-2500 GCA_027704905.1 Muraenolepis orangiensis | reverse complement strand
TATCAAGCCCTACGCTACTCCATCACTCATATAGATAGAGATATATACACATATAGGAACATTAGAACCTGTTTAAACTGTTGTCTAAACACTTTAATACGTTTTTAAAAGATCGTTTTTTGTAGTAGTAGTGGTAGTAGTAGTATACGAGTAGTAATAGTTGTAGTAGTAGTAATAGTTGTTAGTAGTAGTTGTCGTCGTAGTAATAGTAGTAGTGGTAGTAGTGGTAGTAATAGTGGATTGTAGTAGTAGTAGTGGATTGTAGTAGTAGTTGTAATAGTAGTAGTAGTATTAGTAGTGTTATTAGTAGTAGTAGTAGTAGTAGTAGTATTAGTAGTGGTAGTGTAGTAGTAGTAGTAGTAGTAGTGGATGGTAGTAGTAGTAGTATGAGTTGTTGTATTAGTAGTGGTAGTGTAGTAATAGTAGTAGTTGTTGTAAAAGTAGTAGTAATTGTTGTTGTAGTAGTCATTAGTATATGTAGTAGTAGTAGGTGTAGTAGTAGTATTATTAGTTGTGGAGTAGTAGTAGTAGTAGTGGATGGTAGTAGTAGTAGTATGAGTTGTAGTAGTATTATAAGTAATAGTAGTAGTAGTATTATAAGTAGTAGTAATATTATAAGTAGTAGTTATTAGTATTTTAATTAGTAGTAGTATCAGTAGTGTTAGTAGTGGAATAGTAGTCGTGGTAGTAGTAGTAGCTGTGAGTAGGAGTAGTAGTATTAATATTATCAGTGGTAGTAGTAGTTGTAGTTATTAGAAGATGTAGTAGTTGTATTGGTAGTTGTAGTAGTACTAGTAGTCATTAGTATATGTAGTAGTTGTAGTAGTACTGGTAGTGGACTAGTAGAAGTAGTGGATGTTAGTATTGGTAGTAGTAGTAGTATGAGTTGTAGTAGTAGTATTTTAAGTAGTAGTAGTAGTTAGTAGTAGTAGTAGTATACCTCTCTCTTTCTCTCTCTCTCTCTCTCTCTCTACAGTACACTTTAATACGTTTAAAAAAAGGTTGTTTTCTAACTTGATTCAACAATGTGTTCTAGGAATGGCCTCTGCTAAATCTTCCTGGTCTGAGGAGAACTTTTCCTGTTCCGTCTGTCAGGATGTGTTCAAGAGTCCAGTTTCCACATCATGTGGAAACAACTTCGGTAGAGCCTGTATCGCCACGTTCTGGGATGACCAGGTCCAGTTCAAATGTCCTGTTTGCAACGAGCTTTTCAACACAAGACCCGATCTACAGGTCAATACCCTCTTTTCAGAGATGGTTGATCAGTTTATACGGTCCGTACCGGTCAAAGATCAGCCTTGTGTTGAACCAGGAGAAGTTCCCTGTGACGTCTGTACCGGGACCAAACTGAAGGCTGTCAAGTCCTGCCTAGTGTGTCAGAGCTCCTTCTGCCACTCCCACATGGAGCCACATCAGAGAGTCGCAGGCCTGAAGAAACATAAGCTGGTCGAGCCTCAGGACCGCCTGGAAGACAGGATGTGTAAGAAACACAATTATCAACTTCTGGAGCTCTTCTGCCAGACTGAACAGGTGTGTGTGTGTCAGCTCTGTACAGAGGGGGACCACAGGTACCATCCTGTTGTACCTCTGAAGGAGGAATATGAGCTGAAGAAGGCCCAGCTGGGGAAGATAGAGTCTGATGTTCAGCAGATGATCCAGGAGAGACAAAGAAAGGTTCAGAAGTTCAAAGACGCAGTAACGCGCAGCAAAGAAGATGCAGACCGAGAGCTAGCCGATGGTGACCAGGTCCTCGGCGCTCTGATGAGCTGCGTTAAAAAGTGTTGGGATGATCACAAACAAACCGTTCAAGAGAAACTAAAATCCATAGAGAAACACGCTGAAGGCCTCATCAAAGAGCTGGAGCAGGAAGTTAAAGATCTGACTAATAGGAGCTCAGAGGTGAAGCAACTCTTACACACTGAAGACCACCTCCACTTCCTACAGAGCTTCAGATCCCTGAAGAATCCTCCAAACACCAGGGACTGGACCAAAGTGGAGGTCCCTCCTCCTCCGTCATACTTAGGGACCTTGAGGAGATCCCTGGATCAGCTGAAGGAGACACTGGACATGGAGATGAAGAGGCTGCCTGACCTGGAACCAGCTGTAAAGAAGTGCATGGAGATGGAGAAGCTGCCTGACCTAGAACCAGCTGTAAAGAAGTGCATGAAGAGGAAGAAGCTGCCTGACCTGGAACCAGCTGTAAAGAAGTGCATGGAGAAGCTGTCTGTCCTGAGGTCGACTCTAAAGAAGTGTAAGTGTCTGTTTAGTTTGAGTCATCACAACAACACACTAACTCCTCATACATGATGGTTGGTATCTTTTACATAATGCATAACCATCATAATGAATCCTTCTTCTGTAAAATGCAACATATATTATTACTGTAACAATATTATTCATTAATGATGAGTATTATGAGTGTTATTATTATTAGACAATCATAATCAGGATGCTGTTAATCATACTTGTATGTGTATTTTATATTTAGAATATATATTAG
>JANIIK010002511.1:42500-44415 GCA_027704905.1 Muraenolepis orangiensis | reverse complement strand
GAGACCAGGGTATGGAGGACCAGGGTATGGGACCAGGTATAGGACCAGGGTATAGAGGACCAGGGTATGGAGGACCAGGGTATGGAGGACCAGGGTATAGAGGACCAGGGTATAGAGGACCAGGGTATGGAGGACCAGGGTATAGAGGACCAGGTATAGGACCAGGGTATAGAGGACCAGGGTATGGAGGACCAGGGTATGGACAGGATAGGACCAGGGTATAGAGGACCAGGGTATGGAGGACCAGGGTTACTCATAGGCCATGTGTTTATATGCAGAACAATTGATCTAGACTTCCGGTTCCACACGCCTCTTGTCTAGGAGAACAGAGGTTCGTCAGTTCTCTGAATTTCTCCAGATTTCCCTATATTTAGGTACTTATTAACATAAACTTGAGTCCCATAAACTACAATGAGGCAGAGAAGGTATTATTTCACTGGCACTCAGTCGAGCAAAAGTTTAGAAGAACAAGGTGGAGAGTCTGAGCAAGACGGCAGAAGCAGAAGATGGCTGTAGCTTGGCCATTGACCAGGCGTATTCTTGAGAATTCAACCTAATTCAACCTCTTAATGAGGGCAGGATCACTGAAGTAGATTCAAGAATCTGCCAAATATGCCGGAAGAGCCTCAACGGACTCCGCAATGGAAGAATAAGAGAATTACCTCCTCGCGAAGACAAAACATGGGTATCTTTGGTGCTAGATATGGAAGGACTACTGAACGGAGCCTTGGAGATGGAGGTTGGTTGATACAAGGAGTTATCAGAAAAAAAACAGGTGGTCATGAGGGATTCAAGGATTTACTTCATCCAGGACTACCCTCAGGAAATTTTGTAAAAATGGGGGAAGTTTGACAAAGCGTAACGGGAACTTCAGAAAGTCAGGATTCAATATGCAGAGCGATATCCTGCACCATCGATGGCACATTCGTTCTCCGGCCCGCCGAGGGGAACACTTATCGGAGGCAGAAGAAACGTGTGGGACAACACGCAGACGGGACCCTTTGAACACTCAAGGATGTCCAGCTGGTTGATCATTGTTCCATACCCGGTATGGATAGCCATAGGTATTGCAGGATATGAAACATGTAGTACGTGATGTATGATCAAATGCCGTGTGATTATGCTGCAAACTAATTTTCCCACAAGGACAAATAAAAGCATTTATCCAATTTTGTTTTACTAAATCGATAACGTCAAACGACTTAACGTAGCATAAGGTTTCTGGTCGAGAGGAAAATGGGGGTGGGGTGGTTCCTGAGGTTGATTGGAATGGAATATGTATCCTGGTTTGGCTGTGTGTGAGGCGGACAAGGAAGAGCCTCACCTGGTCTGGCCAGTGTTGGAGTTGCAGCTGGTCCGCTCTCACCGTTGGCCTGTGGCGCTGCTGGACTCTCTGATCGAGATATTATCGACTAATGGGAACACACACACAGTAAACATCACGTTGCTCAAGCCATGAGATTTTCCACTTGACTGGGAGGAGATGTGTGACAGAGTGTTGGGTTGTGTGACAGTGTGTGTGTGTGTTGGGTTGTGTGACAGAGTGTTGGGTTGTGTGACAGTGTGTGTGTTGGGTTGTGTGACAGTGTGTGTGTTGGGTTGTGTGACAGTGTGTGTGTTGGGTTGTGTGACAGTGTGTGTGTGTGTTGGGTTGTGTGACAGTGTGTTGGGTTGTGTGACAGTGTGTGTGTTGGGTTGTGTGACAGTGTGTGTGTTGGGTTGTGTGACAGTGTGTTGGGTTGTGTGACAGAGTGTTGGTGTGTGTGACAGTGTGTGTGTTGGGTTGTGTGACAGTGTGTGTGTGTGTTGGGTTGTGTGACAGTGTGTGTGTGTGTGTTGGGTTGTGTGACAGAGTGTTGGGTTGTGTGACAGTGTGTGTGTTGGGTTGTGTGACAGTGTGTGTGTTGGGTTGTGT
>JANIIK010002511.1:25000-37500 GCA_027704905.1 Muraenolepis orangiensis | reverse complement strand
CTGCTGGGGTAGAAGCCGGGTTTGCCCGTCTGTACCGGGTACTGCTGGGGCGCAGTCAAGTAGGCAGACCGGTACTAGAGGACGGGACGGGTAAGGAACACACAATTATCATTGAGCAATATTAATAGTCATTTTGACACTCACAAGGCAGTACAATGTGCTCATTAACGTTAAAGATAACTTTAAACCCTTAACTAATTCTCTTCACAGAGTTGGATCAACAGATGAGCCAACAGCCCCCTAGTGCCCATTAGGATTAACGTGATTGGCTGGATTCCATTAAGGGCCTCCGTGGCACATGCCATTATAAAAATGAAGAGGAAATGAGGAAGGAGGCTTGGGAGGCGGGTAGGCGTAGAACAGGTTTCCCCAGGAAAGCAATGGAAAGTCTTTAATTTAAACGAGATGCGAATGAATGACTCAAGACACCATTATCATTGTGCAAGTGGCCATCACCCACTAAGAAAGGAAAACCCCCACAGACCAGCTGGTCGCCAGCGAGTAGCACCGCGCACCGCCTACCTGTCCAGGTATGAAGTAGGCGGTTCCCTGCGGCGAGCTGGGGAAGGACAGCTGCGGCTGGGGGATCATCATCATCTGGGAGCCGGGGCCCGCCTGGTACACGTGGGTGGGGGCCACGGCCCGGGGCCCGCTGCCGGGGGACCCCCCGCGAGGCCCGGGGGGCAGGCCGGACCTGTTGGCATAGTATGGCTGGAAGGGGGGGGGGGGGTGAAAAAGAGAGAAACAGGAAAAAGAGTATTGAGAAAACCTGTGGTTACCCGCCCCCCCCCCGCCGCCTGACGGGAAGCACACTGCCCCCCCCCCCAGGAAGATAAAAGCAGCACAGCACTGTGTCACTCAGTGTCTCTCTCTCACACACACACACACACACATACAGTGTAAAGGGTGAGCGGGTATTACCTGTAGCGACCTGAACCCTCCCTTCAGCAGCGAACACACACACAGGGCAACACACACGGAAGAGCAGGAGGGGGGGTGGGGGAGTGAGACAGACAGAAGACACCACCAATCAGTGAGGAAGCACAGCACGCCGAGCGGTGAGATAAGGGCCCCGGCGCACGCCAAACCGAAGACGGCGTGTTGGCGCAGATCAAGGGGCGGGGCTTTGGAGACCGACCGCCGCCGGCCATTGGCCCACGTTAACCGCTAACATCTCATGGTGACCGGCCCACTGAACCTACTGTATGCCAACACACCGACTTCCATCTAGTGTGAAGTGTTCCGGGGCCTTGAGTGAATCCACATGCAGCATGCATTATTAACCCCACTCCCTCGCCAAGGTTCCTCATAGGAATTAAAGGGCTCAAATCGACAGACAGTGTATCCACTGTGAATGGATCAACATTTGGGGAAAAAAGAAAAGAAAATTATGAAATGAAATGATTTCTTGAAATGAAAGAGGGGATTCGTGGATGTTTAGTATTGTGGTTTGATCGCCAAGGACCCCGTCTCCATGTTTCCGTCTGTCAGTGAAACGTGACTACCAGCTAGTTTAGTTGGTTCTCTAAACATGTGCTTACATTTATATTAGCGATTGACATGAATATAATCAGAAAGAGAATAGAGGTGGGGGGTGGTGGGTGTGGCGGGGATGGGCTCACACACCCACGGTGCAGCGATGACAAGAGATTATGTTCCACGATTGCTCTGGGCCAACAACTCTCTCTGCCCATCGCTACAAACCTCGCCTGCTAGTACCGAGCCAACGGGAAAAACCCTGATGGTTCTAGTGGCAATAGCGTTAATAAACAATAGCGTTAAAGTGGGGGAATAAGTGGGCTGATTGGTGGTCAGGATCCAGCAGTTGAAGGCCTTTGGCTCCCAGCTTCATTAGGGAGAGGGTGAATACTTAATATCCAATAGCTTTGAGTTGCGTGACGAGGGCATACCTGTCGGGGCTGAGGGGCGGGGTTCATCTGTGGAGGAGGAGGGCTGGCAAACACCATGGAAGGAGGCTGCCCGGGGGGGTAGGAGGCCTGGAGAGGACGTCAACAAGAGACGGGAGCAAAGGAGCCAGGGACCAACACACAAACACAAAGTGAGGCACTGATCTGTGATGGCAAAGTGAGCGTCCAAACGGTGCTGTAGGTAAGATCTAAGAGCCACTGTGTGAGTGGATTTTGAACACCAGTCGGCTATTGGTGAGTGAAATGCTCTTCGTGAATTTTTTTTTATAGTGAGATGGTAGACAGCTCCCGGCTGAGTTCGAACAGGGCATCTCTTCCCTCCCTTTACAGCTCTGAAATATTGTGGAGGGGATGTGGGGGCAGCAGTAGCTCAGTCTGTTTGGACTTGGCTTGGGAACCGGAGGGTCACCAGTTCAGTACTCCACTGCCGAGGTTCCCTTACGCAATGCACCAGACCCCTACACTGGCGCTTTAAAATGCTTTCTACACATTTAAAAAACATGTACATATCATCAGTCAGTGTTTTAGAAAATTCATACTGCGGGAGGGAATGGGGAGTAAGCATTCCATTGTACTTTGTCTTGATTCTTGCTCCCCGGGGAGCTGGATATACAATAGCTGCCCACTGCTCCTAACACTAGGATGGGTTAAATGCAGAGGAACTAATTTCACTGTGCGTACATGTATGAGACCAGTAAAGATGTAGCCCTACGGCAGCAGGTGAGTGTTACCTGTGAGAGGCCGGGGGAGGGGGAGGGGTGGGGGGGTCCTGCTATAGGCTGTGGTGGTTTATTCATCTGTGTACAAATCTGAAGAGGAAAAAAACAAAACAAGTTTTAAATCCAAATATCTAATTATTAACATATGACATGCTTACTAAAGAATGTGACCCTTTCATTGGGTTGATGGCCGCATCATATGGCCGCATATCAAGTGTTGGAAGGCACAGTGTGTAGTCAACTGAATTACACCCCCCCCCCCATATCCTACCACCTCCCTTTTCAACGGCCTAGGAGAAGCTACAGTGGCCTGCAGAGGTTTGCCCAAACCTGAGACAGGGTACGAATATATGCTTCATTTCTACGAAGATACAACCAATAATAATAATAAATATTTTTTTAATAATTGGGAGAGCTAATGCATTGTGGTAACATTTCATAGCTGACGTTAAAGCAGTTTGTTCTTTCTAGTATTTAAGAGAGTATTTTTAGAACATGGCCGCCTTGTTGCTCCTTCTGTAGAGGGCTCATTCTACGCTTAGGGACACCATTTTAATTTTCATTGGATTATTTTGTCATTAAAACATTTATGAAAAATATTCCCTTTCTGCCAAGTCAGTTCCGCTAGACGCCACTCAATTCTACACACTGCACCTTCAACTAACCAACCAATTAAAAACACCAAAAATATAGGTACATTTATTTTTCTAACCGACTAAATGGATCCAGAATTCCCTGCAACCCTCACACCAACATGTTGGTGGTTAAGATGGTTTGTTGGGAGAAAGGGAGTTGCGGAGGTTGAGGGATTATCATATTTGATTATCTTATTGACCGGTCACTACGGTACTTGTCTGTCAACACGACGCATGCAACACCTTTAGAAATCACATGTGACTCTGGGCTCTGTTGTGCGCTAAAGCTTTTTCGACTGCCGCCCTCGGCCCCTCTGGGCCTATTCCCCTGGCATCTAGAGGCTTTGGGGTCAATGACATGTTTCCTGGCCCCTGGAAGGACCGGTGCTCTACAATAGTGGTCCCCAACCTTTTTTGCGCCACGGATCATGTAAGACAATATTTTCACGGCCCTTGCCTGGTGTCTGGGACAAAGCATGAGATGAGACCTGGAGTTCCCCATGTGGGCAGCTGTGTCATATGACTTCAGAATAAAGTCACCGGTGGCACTGAGCCCGAGCGCAATGGGCATTAGGGCTCTCTGCCTCGTCCCGTGAGGCAATCATTGAGGCTATGGCTCTACGGTTGGCATACACACCGGCCCATAGGTGCTGGCATCATGCATATCTGTCAAGGCCCTGCTAGCTGGTCTGGTGAGAAAAAGACTTGGGGTCCGCCCAACACTTCTGTAGCTCTAATGTTATCAGAAGAAGAGGGGACACCTGGCCCGTGGAAGGACTGGTGCTCTACAGTAGTGGTCCCAAGCCTTTTTTGCGCCACGGACCGGTTTCATGTAAGACAATATTTTCGCGGACCGGTCTTCAAGGTGTGGGGGGATAAATATGACAAAATAAAATACAAACCTGAGTTCCTGTTTAACTGGTTATTGTGTTAACTGCTGAGATCTGCGTACGTTCCGTCTATGGTTATAACGTTAGCTATTTCCATTGGGTTGACTGTTGCAAACAAACACACCACAAAGGCATAGATGTCTCCTGTATTATTCATACGTACAGGAGACTTGTATTAGTCCCATGGTAGTCTTTATATAATAAGTCTTTATAAAGGTAGCCCTTTATAAAAAAGGCAACAAATCCTACCAACAACTGCTCACCAAAGGCAGTTTCCCGAACAAAAACCACAACAAATGATTATGTACTCACACTCTTGATTTGATTTACAACCCAGTCTGCCTATCTTACGGAGAGGGGTATTCTGAAACACAGCGGAAGGAGCCAGGCAGCCAGACACAAGACGACAACATTTACCGAGGGTTGTGTTTGGAGGGGCAGTTATGCAAGAAGCCAGCCTTGACGACCCCCGCCCCACAACTCTCTTGCATGTCATCTGAGCCGGCCTGGCAAATAGCTGTATGGCGTTCCAACGTTGAACATACGGCTGGACATGTTGCCGTGTGAGCCCCTGGTCCACGCTATGTCCTGCCAGAGCATTAGCCCACATCTGCCATTTTGGCCCACTGCTCGCCACGCCAGTGCTACTGTACCATGCAGTGGGATGATTCAATATGGAAGATAAACGCAGACCAACAAGCAGATAAAGCAGTGGCCATTTTGTAATGACTATGCCAAGTGACTGAAGAACAGGCTGAACCTCTATCGAATAACATAATATGGGTTTAATGAACACACACAGAAGATGTTCCTCTACAGGCATTCAGAACCGCACACATGGACAGTGCAGCATCCCCCTAAGGTAAGCACTAAGCAGTGTGCTCAGCTAGCTCAAACCTATCAAAACGTGACCTGAAAACGACACCAGTCACAGTCGTCGTGGTGGACATCACAACAACTACACGGAACTATTGAACCGAGACAGCTGCACCCATTTTGGGAACGCAACACGTTGCTCCTCGCACCATCAGCACCATCGGCTGCTGCAGCGTGCGTGTTACCACCCGGCATCCACCACGCCACGGGCCGACCCCCCGCGGGTACTTACCGATGGGAAACACATCACTCACTGATGATCGATCACTCACGCACATTCACTCTTAGCATGTATATGCTATTCACCGGTGTTGGTGCCGTGACTAGACCGTCGTGCTTACTTTCGCAATGACACCATGGGGCGTGTCTGTCTTAAACTCCTTCGGATACCACATGCAAAGAACAATAATAATACGGCGAAAACCCGTTAATCGTCCAATAACAAATAACAAATAACAAAAACACGACGAGCGATTCGTTCCCATCGACGTTACGTGTGTTGCGCTGCAGCCACGATGCTAACTTTCTCAAGGCGCCCCCCATCTTGAACAACCACGTGGGTTAACCTGCGTTTGGCGCGGCGGGTAGCCGGTCGGGGATCGGAGCTCGTCGGACCATCACAACACATCACAACTTCACAAAACACAATACAAGACGAGACGAGACGTCTAATGGACGACCCACGCCTTCCCTCCCTCCCTCCCGCAGACTGAGTGGGGGATGACACCTCAGACCAGCCCAACCGATGACCGACTAGCTGTCACAAGCTACTACCGAAGGGCTACGACGACGAGGGAATGACGCCGACGAGACACTGAAATGTGCCACAAAGACAGATCCATCCATCGATCAATCTATCGATACGCTGACTAGCGATCGGGGTAGCCGCATTTCGTTTCGCATCCCGAAACTAGCATCGTAGCCCCCAGGAGGAGGAGGAAGAAGAACACGTGTCGGCTCACCTTGTGCACTGTGATGCAGTGCAGTGGATGCTGCTGCCTTGCCTCTGGCTCGGCACAGTGATCGATACACCACACAGCCCGGCCTCCAATAACCTCCAATCACTTATATTAGACCCCCATTCGACTATACACACACTAATACCCAACAGCTCATCACCATCTTCACGTCCCGTTGACACTAATGGCGGCCTGGATTTAAGGTGTCACCCAACAAAGCAATCGCCTTGTCATCGATCACCAAACCGCACACACCTTGATCGAATGACCACTACCGGCTCTACTACAACACACACGTTACATTTTCACGACAATGGCGAGAGGGGAACACACGTGTGTATTACTTAGGTTTAGGTTTCACTTGACTGCTAATAATTCCGCTTTCTAAACCAGTGAGTGAGTGAGGCTGATGGTTTACCGCATGTCGGAGTGATGGTCCACATATGGACCATCACTATATCTGGTGTTTACAATAAATAACATAACATAAATCGAGGCTAAAACACACGCACCCTTGCAGGCTAAACCGGGTGACCCGGACGGGGGTGTGAGCGGACCCTCCCGGTCCTCCTCAGCCGCCGAGAGGCTCCTCTGCCCCGCAGCACAGACGGGAGCTAACCGGGCTACGAGGCGGTGGAGGAGGGACCGGCTAGCGGACAACAGTCAACTAAAAACAAACTAAACGCAGTTAAACTATGGGGTTCTGTTTCGTTGAAGCCACCATTAACCCATCATCCTCTTCTTCTGAACGTTTTAAATCCAAAACGGATGACGAAGGTTTCGTTTGACACACACACACACACAGTGAGGGACACACTCCATACAAACAGCGTTAAGATAGCATGCTAGCTAGCCGGGGCAGCTAACGCAAAGAAAGAACACCCACGTCGTCTCCAAGCTAGCTTAGCTTAGCTTAGCTCCCAAGCTAGCCCCACGACAACAAGCAAGGAGCAGCCAGTCAGCGGATAATAATAATCACCGAACAAAGTGCCCCCGGAGCTACAGATATGTGTCGAACCACACGCCGCCGGTCCTCTTGCGGGTGAGGAGGGTGTTGGTGGTCAATGTCACCCGAACATATATAATACACATCTAATACTACATGAACTTAACATTGGTCCACCATCAAAGTGTGTCTGTTGGAACAGGCTCCCTGGTGCAGAACTAACTCTTTGAAGCCCTTGGTCAACACTCACTACTCACCTTAGAACGCTGTCCACCGCTTAGTTGGACAAAGGCTGTGATGAGGGTTGTTTAACTCAGCGCCTTGCCTAAGACACCAAAAGACACGTCATACTTGTTTATCGAGTTGTCTCACACACACACACACACACACCACACACACACACACACACACACACACACACACACACACACACACACACACACACACACAAACTGAGCAACTGTAATAATACTTAGTATACTAATACTACTACTACTAATAACTATTACTACTACTATTACAACTACTACTATTACTACTACTACTACTACAATCCACTACAACTACTACTACTACTACTACTACTACTACTAACAACTATTACTACAAATACAACTACTACTACTACTTCTCGAATTATACTACTACTACAACTACCACTACTACTCTTACTAACGACTACTACTACTACTACTACTACTTATAATACTACTACTTATATTACTACAACTACTACTACTACTACTACCATCCACTACTTATACTACTACTACTACTACTACTACTACTACTACTACTACTACTACTACTACTACTACTACTAACACTACTAATATTAATACCACTAGTCCTACTCACAGCTACTACTACTACGACTACTATTCCACTATGACTACTACTACTACTACTACTATTACTAATACTACTACTACTAACACTACTGATACTACTACTATTACAACTACTCATCCACCACTACAAATACTTATTCTACTACTACAACTACTACTACTAATTACTACTTATAATACTAATACAACTAACTACTACTACTACTACTTATAATACAATCCACTACTACTACTATTACTACTACTACTATTACTACTACGACGACGACTATTACTACTACTACTACTACTACTACCACCACTACTGATACTACTAACAACTATTACTACTACTACTACTACTCAAATTCTACTACTACCACTACTACTAAAAAAACGATCTTTAAAAACGTATTAAAGTGTTTAGACAACAGTTTAAAGTGGTTCTAATGTCCCTATATGTGTATATATCCCCATCTATATTCTACTACAACCACCACTACTACAAAAAACGATCTATTAAAAACGTATTAAAGTGTTTAGACAACAGTTTAAACAGGTTCTAATGTCCCTATATGTGTATATATCTCTATCTATATGAGTGATGGAGTAGCGTAGGGCTTGATATAAACATATAATACACATCTAATACTACATGAACTTAACAATGGTCCACCATCAAAGTGTGTCCGTTGGAACAGGCTCCCTGGTGCAGAACTAACTCTTTGAAGCCCTTGGTCAACACTCACTACTCACCTTAGAACGCTGTCCACCGCTTAGTTGGACAAAGGCTGGTGTCCTTTCAACTGTTCTCTCCTCGTCGCGTCTCAAAGAGGAACTGTTATCTCCGCGTCGCGTCTTGCCTTTTATATTCCGCTAAGCTGTGTGACGTCATGGGGGGCGGGGCCACGCGATGACGTCACTTCAGGGCAAACGTAGTTGTGTATTATATGTTTATATCAAGCCCTAAGCTACTCCATCACTCATATAGATAGAGATATATACACATATAGGAACATTACAACCACTTTAAACTGTTGTCTAAACACTTTAATACGTTTTTAAAAGATCGTTTTTTTTAGTAGTAGTGATAGTAGTAGAATATAGATGGGATATATACACATATAGGAACATTACAACCACTTTAAACTGTTGTCTAAACACTTTAATACGTTTTTAAAAGATCGTTTTTTTTTGTAGTAGTGGTAGTAGTAGAATATAGATAGGGATATATTGTAGTGCCGAAAGATGGGAGTCGGAGGCGGTGTATCAAAAGAGGAACTTGTGGTTTTATTAGCCATATAAAAACACACAGGAGCAACTAGAACGCTAACCGGAACAAGAACAAGTCCGGTGCTCAAAACAGTCCGTGCGGGAGCACGCCCCCCCAACCATAGTTCCCAGGTGAATTATGTATCTCACCACACAAGCCCCCCCAGAATTCACCCATAGTCAAAATCCCCGCGCCGGGGAGGGACCACTACCCGACCCCGGCGAGTAAGGACGACGGGTGTCGAGGAGGGCGGGGCAGCCAGTGCGTCCGCGCCCTCGACAAAATTGGAGGGTAAGGGTGCCAACGAGGCGGGAACTCCAACAGGGTTAAGGGGGCGGGGACGGGGAGGACGGCCCCGACGTGGGGGTTGGGCCAACTCCAATGGCCTGGAAACGTCCACATGAGCCGGCTTAATCCTGTCCACGGAGACAGTCTCCGCTTTGCCGCCAACCTCCACCACCAAGGTCTTATCCCCGTGTCTTATGACCCTGAACGGGCCGTCGTAAGGGGGACGTAGGGGACCGCGGTGGGCGTCGTGACGGATGAAAACAAAACCTGCCGATCACGTC
This sequence comes from Muraenolepis orangiensis, assembly GCA_027704905.1. Lineage (NCBI taxonomy): Eukaryota > Metazoa > Chordata > Actinopteri > Gadiformes > Muraenolepididae > Muraenolepis > Muraenolepis orangiensis. The sequence continues at coordinate 27,875 of JANIIK010002511.1, read as the reverse complement.
GGGGTCACCAATGTAGTGCCGAAAGATGGGAGTCGGAGGCGGTGTATCAAAAGAGGAACTTGTGGTTTTATTAGCCATATAAAAACACACAGGAGCAACTAGAACGCTAACCGGAACAAGAACAAGTCCGGTGCTCAAAACAGTCCGTGCGGGAGCACGCCCCCCCAACCATAGTTCCCAGGTGAATTATGTAACTCACCACACAATACACATATAGTGTAGTGCCGAAAGACGGGAGTCGGAGGCGGTGTGTCAAAAGAGATACTTGTGGTTTTATTAGCCATACAAACACACACAGTAGCAACAAGCAAGCTAACCGGAAGAAGAACAAGTCCGGTGCTCAAACAGTCCGTGCGGGAACACGCCCCCCCAACCATAGTTCCCCAGGTGAATTATGTAACTCACCACAATAGGAACATTACAACCACTTTAAACTGTTGTCTAAACACTTTAATACGTTTTTAAAAGATCGTTGTTTTTGTAGTAGTAGTGGTAGTAGTAGAATTCGAGTAGTAGTAATAGTAGTTGTAGTAGTAGTAATAGTTGTTAGTAGTAGTAGTATCAGTAGTGTTAGTAGTAGTAGTAGTAGTAGTAGTAGTAGTCGTCATTGTCGTAATTGTAGTTGTGGTAGTAGTAGTGGATTGTAGTAGTAGTAGTAGGTAGTAGTAGTAGTAGTAGTTGTAATAGTAGTAGTAGTAGTAGTAACGGAATATAGTAGTAGTAGTAGCTGTGAGTAGTAGTAGTAGCTGTTAATAGTAGTAGTAGTAGTATTACTATTAGTAGTGTTAGTAGTAGTAATAGTAGTAGTCATTAGTATATATAGTAGGTGTAGTAGTAGTAGTAGTATTATATGTTCTACCAGTCGGTGGTAGCCAGTGCCATCTTCTCCGGTGTCGTGTGCTGGGGAAGCAGGTTGAGGTCAGCAGACGCCAACAAGATCAGCAGGATCATCAGGAAGGCTGGCGCTGTCCTGGGGGTCCAGCTGGACTCCTTGTTGGTGGTGTCTGAGAGAAGGATGTTGCGCAAGCTGCGTAGTATCCTTGACAACAACTCTCACCCTCTCCATCAGGTGCTGACCTCATATAGAAGCACCTTTAGCAACAGACTCATTCCACCCAGGTGCACCACAGAACGCCACAAGAAGTCCTTTCTTCCTGTGGCCATCAGTCTCTATAATTCCTCTACCTCGGGTCGTGAGAGGGACAGTGGAGACTCAGTGACCTGAGGTCAACGTTATTATTATTATTTTTTGGTCAACGCACTGTAAATCATTTCACTGTAATTTTGCACTGTCAATTCTATTTCACTTTTCACTTTTCACATGTCACTTTTTCAGTATTCATCCGAGTTATTTATTAATATATTATTACTGCCAATTTGCACTATACGTATTGTTGTGTATTGTATATACCTACGTATTACTGTAATAATACTGTTAATTGTGGAATTCATCTATTCATCTATCAATACATTTAGATTTCATGTAGTTATTTTAGTTATATTTTGTTTATACTAGTTTTGTTTAGTTAGTTGTTGTTATTTCGTTTTTAGCTTTTAGGTATTAGTATATTTTTGTGTGCATTTATTTCCCCTGTGTCAACTGTTGCACCTTAATTTCCCTCGGGATAAATAAAGTTATCTTGAATCTTGAATCTTGATGGTCTTATGGGTTCTAGCGGAGTTCATCCACAATGTGGGATGGCGGGATGATGAGATCAGCATCAACCAGACTATAGGAACGCTGTGGAGATAGCCCAGCATCAACCAGACTATAGGAACGCTGTGGAGATAGCCCAGCATCAACCAGACTATAGGAACGCTGTGGAGATAGCCCAGCATCAACCAGACTATAGGAACGCTGTGGAGATAGCCCAGCATCAACCAGACTATAGGAACGCTGTGGAGATAGCCCAGCATCAACCAGACTATAGGAACGCTGTGGAGATAGCCCAGCATCAACCAGACTATAGGAACGCTGTGGAGATAGCCCAGCATCAACCAGACTATAGGAACGCTGTGGAGATAGCCCAGCATCAACCAGACTATAGGAACGCTGTGGAGATAGCCCAGCATCAACCAGACTATAGGAACGCTGTGGAGATAGCCCAGCATCAACCAGACTATAGGAACGCTGTGGAGATAGCCCAGCATCAACCAGACTATAGGAACGCTGTGGAGATAGCCCAGCATCAACCAGACTATAGGAACGCTGTGGAGATAGCCCAGCATCAACCAGACTATAGGAACGCTGTGGAGATAGCCCAGCATCAACCAGACTATAGGAACGCTGTGGAGATAGCCCAGCATCAACCAGACTATAGGAACGCTGTGGAGATAGCCCAGCATCAACCAGACTATAGGAACGCTGTGGAGATAGCCCAGCATCAACCAGACTATAGGAACGCTGTGGAGATAGCCCAGCATCAACCAGACTATAGGAACGCTGTGGAGATAGCCCAGCATCAACCAGACTATAGGAACGCTGTGGAGATAGCCCAGCATCAACCAGACTATAGGAACGCTGTGGAGATAGCCCAGCATCAACCAGACTATAGGAACGCTGTGGAGATAGCCCAGCATCAACCAGACTATAGGAACGCTGTGGAGATAGCCCAGCATCAACCAGACTATAGGAACGCTGTGGAGATAGCCCAGCATCAACCAGACTATAGGAACGCTGTGGAGATAGCCCAGCATCAACCAGACTATAGGAACGCTGTGGAGATAGCCCAGCATCAACCAGACTATAGGAACGCTGTGGAGATAGCCCAGCATCAACCAGACTATAGGAACGCTGTGGAGATAGCCCAGCATCAACCAGACTATAGGAACGCTGTGGAGATAGCCCAGCATCAACCAGACTATAGGAACGCTG
>JANIIK010002511.1:0-22500 GCA_027704905.1 Muraenolepis orangiensis | reverse complement strand
GCCTCTTATGCACGTTGCCGTGGGGAATGTGGGAGGGGCCTCTTATGCACGTTGCAGTGGGGAATGTGGGAGGGGCCTCTTATGCACGTTGCCCTGGGGAATGTGGGAGGGGCCTCTTATGCACGTTGCCGTGGGGAATGTGGGAGGGGCCCACATACATTGCTGAAATTTTCAGTGAGAGAGAAAGAGAGAGAGAGACAGAGAGACAGAGACAGAGAGACAGAGAGACACACAGGACGAGACAAACGCAGTTTGTCTCGTCCACAGACCACTGTCACCTTCACGTCCACGGAGAATTTTACTGATTTTAAAGATGGCGGAAAAAAACTTTGAGTTTGTTTTGAGTTTGTCCGATAAGCCCCGCCCCCAGCCCCGATAAGCCCCGCCCCCAGCCCCTGACGTAGTGGAGCCGGCTGGCCAGCTCAGCTTCGAAGTGGAGCCGCAAACGAACCACTTAACGGAGCCAGAAAGCGGCTCCATTGCGGTGGAAACCCAAAGAACTGGTTCGCGATGACGCGCGGGCTCCGAAACGGCTCTCAAAACAGCTTGGTGGAAACGGGGCATTTGAGACGTTACGAGGAGAGAACAGTTGAAAGGACACCAGCCTTTGTCCAACTAAACGGTGGACAGCGTTCTAAGGTGAGTAGTGAATGTTGACCAAGGGCTTCAAAGTGTTAGTTCTGCACCAGGGAGCCTGTTCCAACGGACACACTTTGATGGTGGACCATTGTTAAGTTCATGTAGTATTAGATGTGTATTATATGTTTATATCAAGCCCTACGCTACTCCATCACTCATATAGATAGAGATATATACACATATAGGGACATTAGAACCTGTTTAAACTGTTGTCTAAACACTTTAATACGTTTTTAAAAGATTGGTTTTTTTGGTAGTAGTAGAATTCGATTAGTAGTAGTTGTAGTAGTAGTAATAGTTGTTAGTAGTAGTAGTATCAGTAGTGTTAGTAGTAGTAGTTGAAATAGTCGTCGTAGTAGTAATAGTAGTAGTGGTAGTAGTAGTGGATTGTAGTAGTAGTAGTAGTTGTAATAGTAGTAGTTGTAGTTGTAATAGTAGTAGTAGTAGTTGTAATAGTAGTAGTAGTAGTAGTAGTAGTATTAGTTGTTGTATTAGTGGTGGTAGTGGAGTAGTAGTAGTATAAGTAGTGGATGGTAGTAGTAGTAGTAGTATGAGTTGTAGTAGTAGTAGTATTATAAGTAATAGTAGTTGTATTAGTATTAGTAGTATAAGTAGTAGTAGTTGTAATAATATAATAAGTATTTGTAGTAGTGGTTGAGTAGTAGTATTTGTAGTAGTAGTATCATTAGTGTTAGAAGTAGTAGTTGTAATAGTAGTGGAGTAGTAGTAGTAGTAGTAGTAGTGGTAGTAGCTGTGAGTAGGAGTAGTAGTATTAATATTAGTAGTCTTAGTAGTAGTATAAGTAGTGGATGGTAGTAGTAGTAGTTGTAGTGGAGTAGTAGTAGTAATAGTAGTAGTTGTAACATTTGTAGTAGTAGTTGTAACAGTAGTAGTAGTAGAATAAGTATTTGTAGTAGTAGTAGTAGTAGTCGTTAGTAGTAGTAGTAGTAGTAGTTGTTATAGTATTAGTTTTAGTAGTAGTAGTAGTATCAGTAGTGTTAGTAGTAGTAATTGTAGTAGTAGTAGTACTACTCTCTCTCTCTCTCTCTCTCTCTCTCTCTCTTTACAGTACACTTTAATACGTTTAAAAAAAAGATTGTTTTCTAACTTGATTCAACAATGTGTTCTAGGAATGGCCTCTGCAAAATCTTCCTGGTCTGAGGAGAACTTTTTCATCTGTCTGGATGTGTTCAAGAGTCCAGTTTCCACACCATGTGGACACAACTTCTGTAGAGCCTGTATCACCACGTTCTGGGAGGTCCAGGTCCAGTTCAAATGTCCTCTTTGCAACGAGCTGTTCCACACAAGACCCGATCTACGGGTCAATACCCTCTTATCGGAGATGGTGGACGAGTTTAGACGGTCCGTACCGGTCAAAGAGCAGCCTTGTGTTGAACCAGGAGAAGAGGGGGACCACAGGTCCCTTTACTGTTGTACGTCTGAAGGAGGAATATGAGCTGAAGAAGGCCCAGCTGGGGAAGATAGACTCATGCATAGGGACCTTGAGGAGATCCCTGGATCAGTTGAAGGAGACACTGGACATGGAGATGAAGAAGATGTCTGTCCTGAGGTCGACTCTAAAGAAGTGTAAGTGTCTGTTTAGTTTGAGTCATCACAACAACACACTAACTCCTCAGATTGAAAGTCCATCCACACAGCAGGAGGTGACGTCCTACTGGGAATGAACATGATGGTGGACATAATGTATCTTCATCAATATATTAATATATTGATAAGATACATGATGGTTGGTATATTTTACATAATGTATAACCATCACAATGAATCCTTCTTCTGTAAAATACAACATATATTATTACTGTAACAATATTATTTATTAATGATGAGTATTATGAGTGTTATTATTATTAGACAATCATAATCAGGTTGCTGTTAATCATACTTGTATGTGTATTTTATATTCAGAACATGATCTAAAACATATCTAATAATATATGTGAATAAACATATTTTATATAATAATATATATCACTATATAATAATGTTTATATTAATAAATAAAATATATAAATATTAATATATTATAATGAATCTATAACGTTATAATTATATAATATATAATAATATATATTTTCATCATACTTTAGGTCCTAGGAAACTAGGCAACCAATTCTTAGAAACACCTCTCCTATCAAAGTCACAATTGTAGTTATCCAAGGTTAATGTTGGCAACTGCTAACGTTTAATGATGTCCTATCTATAAATCAAGAGAGTACTTTCCAATCAAGTACTTTTTCTTCCTCAGTGCTTATTCACGGCTCCACCCATTTCTAAAGGGTTTATTGAACTGACTCCAAACGGCTCATATCTTGATGACCTCATCAGGAGTATTTCTGTGTAGACTCATCATGTCTTTGGTTCTCTCTCCCATCAGATGAGTGTGAACTCACACTGGACCCAAACACAGCCCACAGAGGACTCTCTCTGTCTGAGGACAACAGGAAGGTGACGAAGGTTAGAGAGGAGGAGTATCCTGATCACCCGGAGAGATTTGAATACTATCACCAGGTGTTGTGTAGAGCGGGTCTGACTGACCGCTGTTACTGGGAGATGGAGAGGAAAGCAGGAGGTGTTGGTATAGGAGTGACATACAGAGGAATCACTACGAGAGGAGGGGGTGATGACAGCTGGCATGGATTCAACGACAAGTCCTGGAGTCTTTATTGTCATGATGATGGTTACTCTGTCTGGTACAACGGTGGTCCAACAGTCATGATCTCCGCCCCTCTAACAGAGTAGGAGTGTATGTGGACAGGCCTGCTGGCTCTCTGTCCTCCTACAGAGTGTCCCCAGATGGAGGAGGGTCCTCAGACACACTGACACTCATCCACACCTTCCATTCCACATTCACCCAGGAGGACCTCCTCCCTGGGTTTGGGTTATGGGGGGGTTATGGTTCCTCAGTGTCTCTGTGTCGCTTGTAACAACACACATAGAGCACACACACACACACACACACACACATATAGAGAAGTACACACACACACACACATATCAATTCATACACAGATATATATAAAAATACACACACACACATAGAAACACACACACAGAAACACACACATACATGCGCACACGCGCGCGCACACACACACACATATACAGTATACACACACAAAACAATATAGAAATACACATGCCCTTAAACAAATACACACACACATATATAAAATGACACACATAAACACACACACACACACACACATATAGGAAAAGTGAATATTGATTTCATTGTGTTGCGAACAACTTAGCAGCACACATCATGTTCAGTCATAAAGATATGTTCTCCTGAAACTGCACCTCAATGACCGCTAACCCCTACCTGCTCCTCATTGACCTCTGACCCCTACCTGACACCTAATGACCTCTGACCCATCCCTGCTCCTTAATGACTTCATACCCATACCTGCTCCTCAATGACCCCTAACCCCTACCTTCTCCTTAATGACCTCTAACCCCTACATGCTCCTCAATGACCTCTGACCCCTACCTGCTCCTTAATGACCCCTGACCCCTATCTGCTCCTTAATGACCTCTAACTCCTACCTTCTTCTTAATTACCTCTAACCCTTACCTGCTCCTTAATGACCTCTGACCCCTACCTGCTCCTTAATGACCTAAGACCCCTACCTGCTCCTCAATGACCTCTGACCCCTACCTTCTCCTCAATGACTTCTGACCCATACCTGTTCCTTAATGACCTCTAACCCCTACCTGCTTCTTAAAAACCTCTGACCCCTACCTGCTCCTTAAAACATTTGACCCCTACCTGACCCCTAATGACCTCTGACCCCTACCTTCTCCTTAATGACCTCTATTCCATACCTGCTCTATAATGACCTCTGACCCCTACCTTCTCCTTAATGACCTCCGACCCCTAAATGCTCCTTAATAACCTCTGACCCCTAAATTACGCCTAATGACCGCTGACCCCTACCTGCTCCTTAATGACCTCTGACCCCTACCTGACCCCTACCTAATCATTCATTCAAGATTCGAGATTTGTATTTGCCACATGCGATAAGTACAATGTAATGCTTACTCCCCATTCCCTCCTGCAGTTTGAGTTTATACTACAATTTAACACAATATTCTATACTATGTTCTATACTTACACTGTACTATAACAATACTGTACACAATTAAAATGACAATAAAGATAACAATAAAATGGCTGATGGAGTGTGTGTTGAAAAAAAACATTTAAAAAGCATTTTAAAGTGCCAGTAGTGCAGCAGAATCACTAATACAGTGCAGAACAGTGCAGTAACTGTAACGAGTCCAGAAAGTCCAGCAAAGTATGACAGTGTAATGTTAATGACAATGTTATGATAGTGGCAGCACTCCTAGCAGTTCAGTAGGTCACTGCCTGTGGATAAAACTATCCTTGAACCTTGTAGTCCTTGTACGGATGCTGGCGACCGGACGGTAGGGGGCAGAAGAGATGGTGCCCAGGATGGTTGAGGTCTTTAGTGATTGAGGTGGTCTTCTTCCGACATCTGGTCCTACAGATCTCCTCAATTCATGGTTCAAGTGCACACCCGATCTCACAACCTTCTGGATGGCTTTCTTGTCCCGTGCAGTGGTGTTGCCGTACTACACAGTGACGCCACTCATCAGGACGCTTTCTACAGTGCCACGGTAGAAGTTCATTAGCCACCGTAATGACCTCTGAACCCTTACCTGCTCCTTAAAGACCTCTGACCCCTACATGTTCCTTAATGACCTCTGAACCCTTACCTGCTCCTTAATGACCTCTGAACCCCTACCTGCTCCTTAATGAACTCTGAACCCCTACCTGCTCCTTAATGACCTCTCAAGTCAGGTCAAGTCAAGTCAAGTTTATTGTCACTTCACAGTTTACACAAGTATAAAGCAGTGATGTGAAAATCTTATGTGCAATACCCGACGACAGACAGCAGTTATAAAAATAAGATCAAAAATAGATCAAAATAGAATAAAAATAGAATAAAGTAAAAAATTAAAATTAAAAATAAAAATGCAATTTATAAATGCTAAATATCCGCACAGAAAAGGGCAATATGTATATATAAATCAATGTAATAAAATATACATTGTTATATGCTATACGCCCTTGTTCAGCAGCCTGATGGCCTGACTGTGGAAGCTATCTCTAAGCCTATTTGTACGGCACTTGATACTGCGGTATCGCCTGCCTGATGGTAACAGTGAGTACAGTTCGTGGCTGGGGTGGGCAATGTCTTTATGATGCGTTTGGCCTTGGCCACGCACCACTGATTGTATATATCCAGGAGGGAGGGGAGGTCACCTCCAACGATATACTGGGCCGTCCGCCCCACCCTTTGAAGCGCTCTGTGCTCGAGTGCGGTGCAGTTCCCGTACCAGGCGGTGATACACCCTGTAAGAACACTCTCGATGGTGCCGTTAGAATATAATGTTCTCAGGATGCGGGGGCCCATGCTGAATTTCTTCAGACGCCTGAGGAAATACAGGCGTTGTTGGGCCCTTTTCACCACATGTGTGGTGTGCGTGGACCATGTGAGGTCCTCGGAGATGTGCACGCCGAGGATCTTGAAGCTGCTGACCCTCTCTACTGCAACACCGTTGATGGAGATAGGGCTGTGCTCTCCTCTCTGCTTCCTGAAGTCCACGATCAGCTCCTTGGTCTTCTTGACGTTGAGGGCGAGGCTGTTCTCCTAGCACCACTGCTCCAGCAATCCGACCTCCCTGTAGGCTGTCTCGTCATCGCCGGCGATCAGGCCCATCACTGTCGTGTCGTCAGCAAACTTGACGAAGACGTTGGAGCTGTGCATAGCCATGCAGTCGTGGGTGTAGAGGGAGTAGAGGAGAGTGCTCAGCACGCATTCCTGAGGAGCTCCCGTGTTGAGGGTCAGTGGCTCTGATGTGGTGCTGCCCATCCTCACCACCTGGCGGCGGTCCGACAGGAGGTCCAGTATCCAGCTGCACGTGGATGGGGGTACGCCTAGACCTCTAAGCTTGGTGTCGAGCTTGGCAGGAACTATTGTGTTGAACGCTGAGCTGTAGTCCACAAACAGCATTCGCAAATAACAGTTATTTCCCTCCAGGTGGGAAAGGGCAGTGTGGAGGGCCATGGCAATTGCGTCGTCCGTGGATCTATTTTGGCGATATGCAAATTGCCATGGGTCCAGCGTGGCAGGTAACACAGAGTAAATAAAGTCCTTGACCAACCTCTCGAAGCATTTGCTAACGATCGAAGTGAGGGCTACAGGTCTATAGTCATTCAGGCATGTTACCTTGGGTTGTTTACGGACAGGCACGATGGTGGACATCTTCAAGACCGCGGGGACAACAGCCTGGGACAGGGAGAGGTTGAAGATGTCTGCAAAGACTGCCAACTGGTCTGCGCATGCTCTGAGGACGCGGCCCGGGATGTCGTCGGGGCCTGCTGCCTTACGGATGTTAAGCCGCTTGAAGGTGTGGCGCACATCCGCCTCCGAGATGTTCAGCAGGCTGGTCTCCTCAGGCGGTGCTGGCTTCGGCGGGCTGCCGTTTACGTCGAACCGAGTAAAAAAATGTAGCTCTCCTGGGAGGGAGGTAGAGGAGTTCTCTACACAACTGGTTCTCCCTCTGAAGTTCGTTATCGTCTGCAGCCCCTGCCACATACCCCTCGCATCGTGGCTCTTGAATTTATCTTCCACTCTGTCCTTATACTCCCGCTTGGCAGTGACGATGGTCTTACGGAGGTCGTAACGGGCTCTCGTATATTCCTCCGTATTCCCGGAACCAAAGGCGGCGTTACACGCATGTAGGGCAGTGCGGACATCGCCGTTAATCCACGGTTTCTGGTTGGGATATATCCGAACCGACTTGGTCGGAACAACGTCATCTATGCACTTCTTGATGAACCCGGTGACCGACGACGCGTACTCGTTGATGTTATTGTCCGAGGCAACGCGGAACATGTGCCAGTCAGCGTGATCAAAATAATCCTTCAGCATAGAGTCTGATTGGTCCGACCAGCATTGGACCTCCTTCACAGCGATCGGTTTCTGCTTCAGTCTCTGCCTATAGGCGGGGAGTAGCTGGATAGAGTGGTGGTCTGATTTGCCGAACGGTAGGGAGTGTAGCAGTGGTCGAGAATCCGCTCGCCCCGTGTGTTGCTCGTTATGTGTTGGTAGAACTTCGGGAGAACCTTCTTCAGGTTCGCCTCGTTGAAGTCCCCCACCACGATGAGAGCAGCCTCGGGGTGTGCCGACTCCTGTTTGCTGATAGCCCCATACAGTTCCTTCAGCGCTGTGTCCGTGTTGGCTTGTGGGGGAATGTAAACAGCGGTCACGGTTACCGCTGTAAACTCCCGAGGTAGCCAGTGTGGACGGCACATAAGCATCAGGTACTCCAGGTCCGGGGAACAGAAAGACTTGAGGGGATGTACATGACTTTGGTTGCACCAAGATCTATTTATCATGAGACATACCCCCCTCCGCGATCTTTACCGGAGAGAGCCTTTGTTCTGTCCGCCCGGTGGACGGAAAAGTCTGTCGGCTCGATAGCTGCGTCGGTAACCCCCTCCGACATCCATGTCTCCGTAAGGCAGATGATACAATTGTCCTTAGTTTCCCGGTGGAATTGAATACGGGCCTGTAGCTCGCTTAACTTATTGTCCAGAGACTGTACATTAGCCAGTAGAATGGTGGGTAGTGGGGGGCGATCGGATCGACGTCTAAGCCTGACTAGCACGCCGGCTCGCTTCCCTCGCTTCCTCCGGCGACGCTTGCGTGTAATCATGCCCAAGATGGTCGGAGATAATCCAGCTGTGACTTCGGGCGGGACGTCCGAGTCGAAAGAATGAAAAAACTCCGGTAGGCGGCGAGCGACGTGTGCAAAAGTTATAAGTGAACGTGCTGCAAACTTCCTGAACTAAAATAGTTGCAATAAAAATAATAAATAACAAAAAACTGCGTCATCGTGCGGGAGCTCGCGACACGGCAGCCATCTCGTACGGTGCCATACTCCATGACTCTATGGATGCTATCTTTTCCTCCTCTAGTTGACAGATACGTCTCTCTAGGAGAGCTATCTACAGTTATCTACAAGGAAGGCACAGGAGCAGGATTCAACAGGAGTCCATGCTTACCTTGTTTGATGCGACGAACGTGGGGACAAATACAATACAGGACAATACAAAACAGCCATCGGTGTTAACAGAAACGATCGCTAAACAACAGTCGGATTCTATAATAACAGCAAACTTTAGAAAGATACTGATTTGCAAAACATTTCAGAAAACGGCTGACAGAAACCTGGTAGCCGAACCAAACAAACCAACTATCCAGAAGTAGCGTCACCAATGTATCTTTGGATGAAGCGGTCTGATAAAGGACTAAATATTAAGATATGAGGCTGCTTATCAAAGCCATGTTGTATTATTTACTTGGCTAACTGAGATTTGGTTACACTTAGCTAAGTTAACGTTGGCTACTCTTGGCTATTTTAGCGTCAGGCAAACTCATTCTGGACATGAGCGCTCATGCAGTCACCACCTAAGGTTGCCTGTATTTGACCAGTCTACCGGTAAGGTTATGTGATATTTATACGTCAAAGTTTAAGCTGAAACAGAATGGGGTGATAGTTTTTTAATTGCATTTCTTTGGCCCTTTCTAGAGATTGTTAATGACTAAAATGTCAAAGCCAGTTAGAGATGAAGAATGGGTATCTGTTGTACCTGGACAGCTGAGATGTTGCTATCAGTGGAGCTATATGTGTCACAGTCTGCATTCCTGCTTCCACTACACACTAGCAGATAGCCACGCCCCCTAATGGCACTTTGGTTTGTAGTGTATTGTCATAACCTTAAGTATCAACTAAAACACTGTCTTCTGTGACTCAGCCTTGTGAGAGCCGTGTGTTTAGATAAACATTTAGGGCGCCACGAGGACCACGGAACGCGACCACCTGGAGTTGAATGGCTTCCAACTGGGGACGTGACCAAAGGCCCCGTGACCATCGGTAGCAGTAGACCGATGAGGTGCTTGTTATCTGTGAAGCCTGTAACAACTGGGTGGTAAAGAAACACGTCGTCAGTCTGACCAAATTGGCATGGCCGGCTCCATCTTGCTGCAGTGGATGAATTATTTGATGCTTTGTATCAAAGATATTGAACTTAGTATCAGGGCGATAGATCTGGTGGAATTCTTATTCCACCAGAGTAGAAATGATAGGACAGGTTCTAACACGATCCGTGACAAAAGGTGGGACTTTCCAGTCTGACTCGAGGAGTCCCCCATCTCTCCCAAGAGCTGCCAACTTTGCTAGAGCCGTACAAAGTTGAACACTTGGTCCCAGAAGACACACTTCAGCACTATTACAATAGAGTAGTAAAAAGTTGTATTATTATATTTATGTGGAGGCCAATGTTATTCAATCCATGAACCTGATGGTGGCAAGTCGTAGGCAGGAGGCTAGCCAGGCGTTCCCCGCGGCCCGGAGGACCTCAGCGCCTCCAAGACGGCAGCCAGGTTACCCCACCCCCCCCCCCCCCGGGGCCCCCCCTCTGACTGTAGTTTCCCTTCTTCAGCTGACCATGCAGGTGGGGCCCCTGGGGAAGGAGAGCCCCGCTCTGGGCCCCACATGGACACCGAGGCCCCTGACTTTCTCTCCACGGCCGGGCGTCTTGCAGCGCTTCCCGAGGGGAAAGAACTAAAAGTCCCTTCAAATGAGAGAATTTATTTAAGGCCGTTGGTTTTTTCTTTGCACAGTAATATGGGATGTATGTATTATGGATGGATGTATTATGGATGGGGAGGGGCCAGACTAAGAATGGTTCAAAGATTTCAATGGATAAACAAACTAGAAGTGAGGATACCCTGCCCGGAGGATGCCCGGGGCCCCTTTCTGGAGCCAGGCCTGGAAAGAGGGCCCGTAAGCGAGCGCCTGGTGGCCGGGTTAGCCACGGAGCCCGGTCGGGCAACGTGGACACTTCTCCTTCCCGCGGACCCACCACCTACGGGAAGAACCACTGGGGTCGGGTGCACTGCCAGTTAGGCGGCAGTGAAAGCAGTGGGCATCGACGGACCAAACCCAGCCAACAGAGACTGGCTTTGGGGACGTGGAATGTCACTTCTCTGGGGGGGAAGGAGCCTGAGCTTGTGCGGGAGGTAGAGCACTACCAATTAGATCTGGTGGGGCTTACCTCTACGCACAGCACTGGCTCTGGAACTAAACTCCTGGATAGGGGTTGGACAATTTCCTTCTCTGGAGTTGCTCAGGGTGTGAGGCGCCGGGCGGGTGTGGGGATACTCACAAGTCCCCGGCTGAGTGCCGCTTTGTTGGAGTTTACCCCGGTGGACGAGAGGGTCGCCTCCCTACGCCTTAGGGTCATGGGAGGGAAAACTCTGACTGTTGTTTGTGCCTATGCACCAAACAACAGTTCGGAATATCCCGCCTTCTTGCACACCCTGGATGGAGTCCTGCATGGGGCTCCTGAAGGGGACTCTATAGTCCTCCTGGGAGACTTCAACGCACACGTGGGTAACGATGGGGAAACTTGGAGGGGCGTGTTGGGGATGAACGGCCTACCTGATCTGAACCGGAGTGGGGTTTTGTTATTGGATTTCTGTGCTAGTCATGGATTGGCCATAACAAACACCATGTTCAAACATAAGGATGCTCATAAGTGTACATGGTACCAGAGTACCTTAGGCCGAAGGTCAATGATCGCTTTTGTTATTGTATCATCTGGCCTGAGGCCGCATGTTTTGGAGAAACAAGAGAGGGGCAGAGCTGTCAACCGATCACCATCTGGTGGTGAGTTGGGTAAGATGGCGGGGGAAGCCTCTGGATAGACCTGGTAAGCCCAAACGTGTAGTGCGGGTGAACTGGGAACGTCTGGTGGATGCCCCTGTCCGGGAGACCTTCAACTCACACCTCCGGCGGAATTTTTCGGGCATCTCTGTGGAGGCTGGGGGCATTGAGCCAGAGTGGTTATTGTTCAAAGCTTCTATTGTCGAAGCTGCGGTTGAGAGTTGTGGCCTCAAGGTCATTGGTGCCTCAAGGGGCGGCAACCCTCGGACTTCGTAGTGGACACAGGTTGTCAGGGAAGCCGTCCGGCTGAAGAAGGAGGCCTTCCGGGCTATGTTAGCCCGTGAGACTCCAGACTCAGTTGCGAGGTATCGACAGGCCAAGAGGACGGCAGCCTCGGCTGTAGCGGAGGCAAAGCAGCGGGTGTGGGAGGAATTCGGAGAAGCCATGGAGAAGGACTTTCAGTCGGCACCAAAGCGTTTCTGGCAAACAATCCGGCGCCTCAGGAGGGGGAAGCGTGGGTCCATCCAAGCTGTTTACAGTAAGGGTGGGACATTGCTGACCTCAACTGAGGAGGTGATCGGGCGGTGGAAAGAACACTTTGAGGAACTTCTTAACCCAACTACACCCTCAATGGTAGAGACAGAGCTGGAGGATGAAGGACGGCAAACATCAATCTCCCTGGAGGAAGTCACTGCGGTAGTCAAACATCTCCGCAGTGGCAAAGCCCCAGGGGTTGATGAGATCCGTCCAGAAATGCTATAAGCTCTGGGTGTTGAGGGGCTGTCATGGATGACACGTCTTTTCAACATTGCGTGGAAGTCTGGGACAGTGCCTGAGGAGTGGCAAACGGGGGTGGTGGTACCCCTGTTCAAAAAGGGTGACCAGAGGGTGTGTGCCAATTACAGGGGTATCACATTACTCAGCCTCCCTGGGAAAGTCTACTCCAAGGTGCTGGAAAGGAGGGTTCGGCCGATAGTCGAACCTCAGATTGAAGAGGAACAATGCGGATTCCGCCCTGGTCGTGGAACAACGGACCAGCTTTTCACTCTTGCAAGGATCCTGGAGGGGGCTTGGGAGTATGCCCATCCGGTCTACATGTGTTTTGTAGATTTGGAGAAGGCATATGATCGGGTCCCTCGGGAAATACTGTGGGGGGTG
This sequence comes from Muraenolepis orangiensis, assembly GCA_027704905.1. Classification (NCBI taxonomy): domain Eukaryota; kingdom Metazoa; phylum Chordata; class Actinopteri; order Gadiformes; family Muraenolepididae; genus Muraenolepis; species Muraenolepis orangiensis. The sequence goes on along the minus strand of JANIIK010002511.1, from coordinate 9,918 downwards.
CTGCGGGAGTATGGGGTGCGGGGGTCACTGTTGAGGGCCATCCAATCTCTCTACTCCCAAAGCAAGAGCTGTGTCCGGATTCTCGGTACAAAGTCAGGCCCGTTCTCAGTGGGTGTTGGCCTCCGCCAGGGCTGCGCTTTGTCACCCATCCTGTTTGTGATTTTCATGGACAGGATTTCAAGGCGTAGTCATGGAGGGGAGGGGTTTCAGTATGGTGGGCTCAGGATTGAATCGCTGCTGTTTGCAGATGATGTGGTCCTGTTTGCGTCATCAGTATGTGACCTTCAGCACTCACTGGATCGGTTTGCAGCAGAATGTGTAGCGGCTGGGATGAGGATCAGCACCTCCAAATCTGAGGCCATGGTTCTTAGCAAGAAACCGGTGGATTGTCTACTCCAAGTAGGGAGGGAGTCCTTATCCCAAGTGAAGGAGTTCAAGTATCTCGGGGTCTTGTTCTCAAGTGAGGGGAGGATGGAGAGTGAGATTGACAGGAGAATAGGTGCAGCGGGAGCGGTATTGGGTGCACTTTGGCGCACAGTTGTAACCAAAAGAGAGCTGAGCCAGAAGGCAAAGCTCTCGATCTACCGATCAGTCTTCGTTCCTACCCTCACCTATGGCCATGAGCAATGGGTAATGACCGAAAGGGCGAGATTGCAAATACAAGCGGCCAAAATGAGTTTCCTCAGGAGGGTGGCTGGTATCTCCCTGAAGGATAGGGTGAGAAGCTCAGTCACTCGTGAGAGACTCGGAGTAGAGGGAGAAACTGGAATGCTTTGTTACATACATATCTGTGTGAAAATGGTTTTGTGCAGAACCCTGCAGACCACTGTGTGTATACTAGAGAAAAACACAAGGAAAAGGTCATCTTGCTAATATGGGTTGAGGATCTGATCATAGCAGCCAGTAGTGAGGATGTACTGAAAAGTGGAAAGAGGAGGCTCACTGAAAGGTTCAAAATGAAAGATTTGGGAAAGTTGAAGTATTTTCTCGGAATAGATTTTGAACAAGCAGAAGGTCAAGTCAAAATGTCACAGAAGAGATATGTGAGTCAAATATTGGAGAAGTTTGAAATGCAGGATTGCAGGTCTAGGGAAACTCCATGGGAGTCAAAACTCGAGTACACAGAAAATGCTGAAAAAATGACAGAACCAAGAAAGTCCAGAGAAGCAGTGGGAAGTTGAATGGACTTGTCTCCGTGCACTCCACCAGATATACATTTAGTGGGCACTAAACTATCTCAGCATTTTGCCCAACCAACAGTGGAACACTGGAACACAATTAAACACGTGTTCAGATACCTTAAATGTACAGCAGAAAATGAGTTATGCTTCAAAAGAAATACCACAGAAAGACTAAGAGTCTAAGAGTGTACCGTGATGCTGCCTGGCCATCAGATGTAACAGACACACGCAGCACAACAGGATACAGCGCTAGTCTAAGTAAAGGAAGTGCTTTGATCTCATGGAAAACAAGGAAACAGCCAACAGTGGCATGGTCTACTTGCCAGGCAGAATACATGTCTTTAGCAGCAGCTATACAGGAATGGATCTATTTGAAACAGCTACTCAGAGGTATAGACAGATACCAATATGGACAAACAAAGGTTTATGAAGACAACCAAGGTACTATAGCACTAGCCAGAAACCCAGTGAACAGGCAACGGTGCAAGCACATTGATATAAAGTACCACTTCATAAGGGAAACTGTAAATAATGGAAATGTAACTTTGGAATACTGTCCTACTGACCAAATGACTGCTGATGTAATGACAAAACCAGCCACCAAGTCTAAACTAAAGAAGTTTGCACAGGACATGTTTGGCACTTAGGTGAAACTTTATTTTTGTGTTTTGTTTTTTGTTTTTCATGCAATCCATTGAGCTAAGAGCGAGTGGGAGTGTTAAGTGTTGTCACTAGATTGCACCCTTACTCATTGTATTACGGTAGTAATATTGTGTATGTTCTATTAAAGTGTTTACGGTACGCTCATGACGTCACCACGCTGTACGTGAGCAGCGCACGCTTCGGTGCTCAGACTGCAGAATATACAGTCGCATGTTATGTTGCCTGAAGAAATATGCCGACAGGCTGAAGAGTTAACCACCGAGTGAAAGCTTTACTTGTTATCCACAATTACGCGGAAGATTGCGCATCCAAGCTTTACACCACTACTACTAAAAAAAAAGATCTTTTAACAGTTTAAAGTGGTTGTAATGTTACTATATGTGTATATATCCCCATCTATATTCTAATACTACCACTACTACAAAAAAAAACCATCTTTTAAAAACGTATTAAAGTGTTTAGACAACAGTTTAAAGTGGTTGTAATGTTCCTATATGTGTATATATCCCCATCTATATTCTACTACTACCACTACTACTAAAAAAACGATCTTTTAAAAACGTATTAAAGTGTTTAGACACCAGTTTAAAGTGGTTGTAATGTTCCTATATGTGTATATATCTCTATCTATATGAGTGATGGAGTAGCGTAGGGCTTGATATAAACATATAATACACATCTACGTTTGCTCGGAAGTGACGTCATCGCGTGGCCCCGCCCCCCATGACGTCACAAAGCGTAGCGGAGCATAAAAGGCAAGACGCGACGCGGAGATAACAGTTCCTCTATGAGACGCGACGAGGAGAGAGACAGTTGAAAGGACACCAGCCTTTGTCCAACTAAGCGGTGGACATCGTTCTAAGGTGAGTAGTGAGTGTTGACCAAGGGCTTCAAAGAGTTAGTTCTGCACCAGGGAGCCTGTTCCAACGGACACACTTTGATGGTGGACCATTGTTAAGTTCATGTAGTCAATTAGATGTGTATTATATGTTTATATCAAGCCCTACGCTACGCCATCACTCATATAGATAGAGATATATACACATATAGGGACATTAGAACCACTTTAAACTGTTGTCTAAACACTTTAATACGTTTTTAAAAGATCGTTTTTTTTTGTAGTAGTGGTAGTAGTAGAATATAGATGGGGATATATACACATATAGGAACATTAGAACCACTTTAAACCGTTGTCTACACACTTTAATACGTTTCAAAAAAATGGTTTTTTAACTTGACTCTCTCTCTCTGTCTCTCCGCTCTCGCTCTCTCTCTCTCTCTCTCTCTCTCTCTCTCTCTCTCGCTCTCGCTCTCTCTCTCTCTCTCTCTTCTCTTTTTCAACCATGTTTTCTAGGAATGGCGAGGGTGATTGTTTGGCGGTACATGGCGATGAAGAAGCTGCCTGACCTGAGGTCGTCTCTAAAGACGTGTAAGTGTCTGTTTAGTTTGAGTCATCACAACAACACACTAACTCCTCAGATTGAAAGTCCATCCACACAGCAGGAGGTGACGTCCTACTGGGAATGAACATGATGGTGGACATAATGTATCTTCATCAATATATTAATATATTGATAAGATACATGATGTCCACCATCATGTATGTTATCAATATATTAATATATTGATAACATACATGATGGTTTAACTATCATATATCTTATTAATATATTAATATATTGATAACAGACATGATGGTGGACATCATGTATCTTATCAATATATTAATATAACCCTTTATTTAAAAATGATTTAATAATATATATTTATATTTAATAATATATATATTAATGTATAATCTAGATATATTAATATATAATAATACATCTATTCATGATACTTGTATGTGTATTTTATATGTAGTATTTCTGTGTAGACTCATGTCTTTGGTTCTCTCTCCCATCAGATGAGTGTGAACTCACACTGGACCCAAACACAGCCCACAGAGGACTCTCTCTGTCTGAGGACAACAGGAAGGTGACGAGGGTTAGAGGGAGGAAGTATCCTGATCACCTGGAGAGATTTGACTACTATCACCAGGTGTTGTGTAGAGAGGGTCTGACTGACCGCTGTTACTGGGAGGTGGAGAGGGAAGGAGGTGTTGTTATAGGAGTGACATACAGAGGAATCACTAGGAGAGGACTGGGTGATGACAGCGTGCTTGGATTCAACAACAAGTCCTGGAGTCTTTATTGTTCTGATGGTGGTTACTCTGTCTGTTACAACGGTAGTATAACAGTCATAGATCTCCCCCCCTCTAACAGAGTAGGAGTGTATGTGGACCGGCCTGCTGGCTCTCTCTCCTTCTACAGAGTGTCCCCAGATGGAGGAGGGTCCTCAGACACACTGACACTCATCCACACCTTCCAGTCCACATTCACCCAGGAGGACCTCCTCCCTGGGTTCTGGTTTGGGAGAGATGGTTCCTCAGTGTCTCTGTGTCGCTTGTAGCAACACACATAGAGCACACACACACACACACACATAGAGTATAAACACACACACACAAATAGAAAATACACACATTCACACACAAAAAATGTAGCTTTGGATAAAAGTGCAATATAAAAGCATCCATTACCACACAAACACATATATATATAAATACAAACACACACACATATAAATATATAAATACACACATAAAAACACACACACACACACACACACACATATATGGAAACACACATATAGAGACACACACAAGGGGGGGCAGTAGCTCAGTGGATAAGGACTCAGCTTGGGAGCCGCGAGGTCGCCGGTTCAGAACCCGGAAACACCAGGTTACTGCCTAAGTGCCGTTGAGCAAGGCACCCCCTACCTGCTCCCCGGGCGCTGTACTAATGGCTGCCCACTGCTCCTAACACTAGGACGGGTCTAATGGACATTATCAAAATACACAAAGAAAGAATTCAATTTCTAGATTTGTATTGATTACCTTGTGTTAGGAGCTGATAAAGTGAATATTCATTTCCTTGTGCTGGGAGCTAATAAAGTGAATATTGATTTCCTTGTTTTTGGAGCTGATAAAGTGACTATTTATTTCCTTGTGTTAGGAACAACTTAGCCGCACATATCATGTGTGCGGCTAAGTTATAAAGATATGTCTTCTCCTCAATGACCCCTAACCCCTACCTGCTCCTTAATGACCTCTGACCCCTACCTGCTCCTTAATGACCTCTAACCCCTACCTGCTCCTTAATGACCTCTGACCCCTACCTGCTCCTTAATGACCCCTAAACCCTACCTGCTCCTTAATGACCTCTGACCCCTACCTGCTCCTTAATGACCTCTAACCCCTACCTGCTCCTTAATGACCTCTGACCCCTACCTGCTCCTTAATGACCCCTAACCCTACCTGCTCCTTAATGACCTCTGACCCCTACCTACTCCTTCATTCAAGGTTCAAGATTTAATATTTTGAATATCCATATGCAAGTAGAATTGAATGCTTACTCCCCATTCCCTCCTGCAGTTTGAGTTTATACTACAATTTAACACAATATACTATACTATGTACTATACTTACACTGTACTGTAACAATACTGTACACAATAAAATAATAAAATACTAGAAAGTTACTGATGGAAGTGTGTTGTTGAATTGTGCAGAAAAGCATTTAAAAAGCATTTGAAAGTGCCAGTAGTGCAGCAGCATCATGAATTCAGTGCAGAACAGTGCAGTAACTGTAATGAGTCCAGCAAAGTATGACAGTGTAATGTTAATGACAATGTTATGATAGTGGCAGCACTCCTAGCAGTTCAGTAGGTCACTGCCTGTGGATCAAACTATCCTTGAACCTGGTAGTCGTTGTACGGATGCTGCGGAACCGACGACCGGACGGTAGGGGGGAGAAGAGATGGAGCCCAGGGTGGTTGGGAACCTCGCAGGCATAACAGGTATAACAGGCAACTGTAAACACATTCAACCGCCCTCTTTAAGATGAATCCAGTGACAAACTGAATATGCTCTGTGGGGTTAAGTTAACGTTACATTTGGTTATGGATGAGAGAAGTGGGAAAAGCTGTGACTCCTGTAAACGCTTAACGTTAGTAGTGTCCAACTCAACAGCGTACTGACCAGCAGTAGTGTCCTTTATCCTGACTCTGATGAAGACTAATCTAAAGTCAATGATTAGAATGACTTATTGTTAGAAAAGTAAAAACTAAATAACGGTACAACCGCATCTGATCGTACGTCTGTTACATTTTAAATTGTTTGTATTTTTCAGTAATATAATATTGACAAGAAGACAGCTAGAGGTGGTAAACGCCTAATAAGATGGCTCCAGAGGGAGAGACTGTTGGTGAGGAAAAAACGATGCCCTGTGTGCAACTACAGAATGAAATTAAAACAAACCAACAGGACCAAGGATGTGTCAGGGCAGGGTAGAGGTATAGGACCCGAAAGCAGAGTGACAGAAGCCAGGTAGAACAGGTGTTTAATGATCAGCGCACACGCCGATTAACGCCAGCAAAAGGCAAAAGGTACAGACAGGGCAAATCCAAAAAGGTGGTCAAGGCAAGCAGAGGTCGTCAACAGGACGTCGAGGGTTGAGGCAGAGGTACAAAAAAGGTACAAAACAGGCTAGAACAAGGTCGTTCTCCAGGTGAGGGTCAAAGCACGGAGGATCACTAGACTGAACACAATGAACTTAACTCGATACGAACGTGATGCTTTCTGAAAAATCAGGGTGATAATCCAGCATTTAGTAACACAACAGACCTTGGACCTTGACAAGAATGTACCTATTCAACTGAGTACATGTACTGACAATATACCTAATATACAGCATGTACTGAGTACTTGCTGTACTCACTACAGACTACATTATCTTAGTCTTCTGCTGTAATAAAGTGATATATGATGATATATTAGTGATATATATTGATGATACATCACAGATCAGAGTTGACTGCAGTATCTTAGTCTTCTTCCTGCTGTAATAAAGTGATATATGATGATATATTAGTGATATATATTGATGATACATCACAGATCAGAGTTGACTACAGTATCTTAGTCTTCTTCCTGCTGTAATAAAGTGATATATGATGATATATTAGTGATATATATTGATGATACATCACAGATCAGAGTTGACTACAGTATCTTAGTCTTCTTCCTGCTGTAATAAAGTGATATATGATGATATATTAGTGATATACCGTATTTTCGGGACTATAAGGCGCACCGGACTATAAGGCGCACCGTCAATGAATGGCCTATTTTAGATTTTTTTTCCATACATAAGACGCACCAGACTATAAGGCGCACGCATTATAAGTCAACAAAACAGTCAGATACCGTAACTCAGTCAGGCAAACTGTATTAATACAATACAAACCAGCAGTGCAAAAACTGAACGTTATTCAAACGTTAATGTGCAGTGCATATTAAAGCTAACTTTTTCAGTTCATTACCCGTCCACGTATCCCTCGAATTCTTCTTCTTCAGTGTCCGAATTGAAGAGCTGGGCGAGTACGCCATCCAACATGCCCGGCTCCATCTCGTCATTATCTGAGTCAGTGTCGCTGCTGTTGTCTGGCAGTTCCGTGATTATTCCTGCCTTCCTGAAAGCTCGAACCACAGTTGTGACTGATATGGCAGCCCAGGCATCCACGATCCATTGGCAGATAGTGGCGTAAGTAACCCGGCGCTGTCTCCCCGTCTTTGTGAACGTGTGTTCGCCTTCTGTCATCCACTTCTCCCACGCAGCTCGCAGTCTAGCTTTGAACGCCCTGTTGACACCAATATCGAGCGGCTGGAGTTCTTTCGTTAATCCACCCGGAATGACGGCAAGCACCGAATTCGTTTGCTTCACTTGTTTTTTGACAACATCGGTGATATGGGCGCGCATGGAGTCGTAGATCAATAGAGACGGAGCTGTGTGGAAAAAGCCACCCGGTCTCTTAACGTAGATTTCTCGCAGCCACTCACTCATCTTCTCCTCATCCATCCATCCCTTCGGGTTAACTTTGATAACGACGCCGGCTGGAAAGTTTTCTTTTGGCAAGGTCTTCCTCTTGAAAATAACCATGGGTGGAAGTTTTTGGCCATTAGCGTGGCAGGCAAGAACGATAGTGAAGGATGACTTCTCGTTCCCTGTGGTGCGTATAGACACCGTACTGGTCCCCCTTTTCTCCACAGTGCGATTCACGGGAATATCAAAGGTGAGTGGAACCTCGTCCATGTTGATGATGTGCTCTGGATGGATCTTCTTTTCAGTCATCTTATTTTTGCAGTATGCGCGGAAAGTGGCCAGCTTTTCTTGGTAATCTTTTGGCAGTAGCTGCGAGACGGTAGTTTGTGTGCGGATGGAGAGATTACGTCTTCTCATAAAACGAAAGCACCAAGAAGGACCGCCTCGAAAGTTATTGATGTTCATGTCCTGTGCTAGCGCTGTTGCCTTCATTCGGACAGTGACTGTAGAGACGCTTCTACTTGCTGCTCTCTGTTCAACAACCCACTGTTCGAGTTGGTCCTCCAACTGTGGCCATCTCGCTTTGTGCCCTCGGAAACTCTTTTTAGTCTTCTTCACTTGGCGCAGGTCTTCTTCCTGCTTCCTCCATTTCCGTACCATTGATTCATTTATATTGAATTCTCTCGCTGCTGCTCGATTCCCATGTTCAACTGCATGACTGATAGCCTTGAGTTTGAACTCTGCGTCGTAAGCGTGTCTCTTCAAAGGCGCCATTTTTGGGTCTTTATTTGTGTGGTTGTACACGGCGCCGTTAATTGGTTGATCCATATATAAGGCGCACCGGACTATAAGGCGCACCGTCGGTTTTTGAGAAAATTTACGGTTTTTAAGTGCGCCTTATAGTCCCGAAAATACGGTATATTGATGATATATCACAGATCAGAGTTGACTACAGTAACTTAGTCTTCTTCCTGCTGTAATAAAGTGATATATGATTATATATATTATATATATAATATATATGATATATGATCCCAGGTGTTTCCCATCATAATCAGGCCGGCTGAGGCCAATGAACACCTGGGATCTTCCCTACTTAAGGCCCACGAAGACCGACGTCGGGGCTTGACCATCGCGCACCTTACTGAGAACCTTATGGCTCCAACCCCCCCAGCTCCAAGGACCCTCTCCGCCTTCCACCCTCTGGACCATCTCCCCGCGTCGACCACTCCACGTAACCTATCCTACCTTGTTGTGGTTTGAGTTGAGCTTGTGGATATTTCAGTAGTTTAGGTTGTCCTGTGTCTCTTCTTCTGGGTTCTCTGGCACATTTGGCTGGCCGGTCTCATTGGGTCCTAACAGAATGGTCAAGACTACATTGAGCCAAGCCGAGAACCCAGAAGCAGGGAGCCACAGTGGTTGAATGAACTCCCGTCTTAGTCCCTCGCCAGTTTCCGCAAGAGACTCAAGACCCACCTGTTCAGAGTCCACCTGGACTCTCCATGAACCCTCCTTCTCCTTTGTGAACCCCTAACTTGCTCCCAGGCTAGCTCCCTGTGTCTCCAGTTCTTAGTTTCCAGGCTGGCTCCTCGTGTCTCCGGTTCCTAGCTCCAAAGCTAGCTCCCTGTGTATCCAGTTCCTAGCTCCCAGGCTAGCTCCCTGTGTCTCCAGTCCCTTGTGTCCAGGCTAGCTCCCTGTCTCTCCAGTTCCTAGCTCCCAGGCTAGCTCCCTGTCTCCAGTTCCTAGCTCCCAGGCTAGCTCCCTGTGTCTCCAGTTGCTAGCTCCCAGGCTAGCTCCCTGTCTGCAGTTCCTAGCTCCCAGGCTAGCTCCCTGTGTCTCTAGTTGCTAGCTCCCAGGCTAGCTCCCTGTGTCTCCTGTTCCTAGCTCCCAGGCTAGCTCCCTGTGTCTCCGGTTCCAAGCTCCCAGGCTAGCTCCCTGTGTCTCCAGTTCCTAGCTCCCAGGCTAGCTCCCTGTGTCTCCAGTTCCTAGCTCCCAGTTTCTCCAGTTCCTAGCTCCCAGGCTAGCCGCGTGTGTCCCCAGCTCCTAGCTTCCAGGCTAGCTCCGTGTGTCTCCAGTTCCTAAATCCCAGGCTAGCTCCCTGTGTCTCCAGCTCCTAGCTTCCAGAGCTAGCTCCTGCGTGTCTCCGGTTC
>JANIIK010002510.1:0-28642 GCA_027704905.1 Muraenolepis orangiensis | reverse complement strand
ACGGAAATCATAGCTGCCATTCAGTTGAAAGGGTTAATCCATTTTCCCTTCAGCACTGACTTTTGAATGTGTGGTACACTACATTATACACATATCACCAGTCGTCACCAACTATTCTATATATATATATATACATGCATTCGTCACAGTCAGAACTTTCCAGATGGTTTTTAGATGTTCCATTTGCCCTTTTCCACTTTGTAATTATATCCACATTACATTTTGTGAAAGCGCCAATATTAGGGCATCAATTTTGATGTTACGTTCATGTTATTTCATTACTGGCTCTTTTACTCCAGTAAATCCAGTGTGTTGTGTTCAGACAGCAGGAGCGGAGGACAAGTTGGGCTATCCCTGTCCATCACAGAGAAGCTACCATCCAGCCAGCCTAGAGAGCCCTACGCCAGCCATTCTCCAGACCATCACCCCAGGCTGACTGGTACAGAAAGTAGACCCCTAGCTCTGGAACAACGATATGTGCTAAATGTGTCTGTACTGCTAAATGGGTCTGTACTGATATTCTGTCTCTACTGCAGGAAAGCGGTGCAGCTGAACCACCAAAAGACAGCAGGTATGTTTCACCTGGACTCTCTTTTAGGTCATGGTTATGATAATGATGGTAAATAGCTTCTATAACTAGTTGGATACAGCCTATATGTTGCATGTACTCACTACTCACTAGGTGACCAAGGCCCATTTGTAAGACTGGGTATTTGTTAAGGTGTGTGTGTGTGTGTGTGTGTAATTGTATTTATATTTATATTGTTTCTTTGTGACTGACTCCAGCAGGGTCTTGTACAGAAGGATGTCCTCCAGAGCCCTCTCCCTCTCACGTACAGCATTGTAATTCTATCAATGTCGGCGATCCCTAGTCCATTGAGAGGCATGACCTGTCTGTCAAGTTGTGAAAGGGGCGCAATAATCTCCCCAACATCTCTGTGGTTATAGCCAGAGGTCTACAATGTTGAGTTGGTCCAGAGTCGACTCTCTGAGCTGCTGGCCAAGCACTGGCACGGCATGTGGCTGTCCAAACTCCCAGGGGTGTACTTGGACATGTTCAGCCAGACCATCCCCCCTGAAGCCTTCGACAAGCTGGACACCTGGACCCACATCTGCTCGGTACGTCTCCGCTCATGTCGGTCCCACGGTATAAAGTGATGCCGTTCACATTGGAGAATAGCTTGTTGTTCCTCTAATGGCCTTTAGGTTGTTCAAGGTAGAGGCTTTTTGTTCTTGGGACTGATATACATAAGCGGCATGGTTGGTTGGCTACTTACTAGCAGGTACCACCATCTTCATGACCACATTGCACCCACAACCAATTTATTCAGAGATGATTGCATTTGACACACTGAAATAACTTGTGGATTTTGCTTAAACTTAAGTGGCCTGGAACTCTTTATTGTAGTCTTTTGGGATCTTACCTGTTGTGTGTTTATTGGTAATGTTCATCTTCTACCACTTGATATCTGAGACTTGCTTTGTTCATGGTATTCAGATGGTTTCAAAGGGATGATTGGTTGTTTAGTTTGACAGACTATTCTGGCCTGGTATCGGATACCAGTAGGTGTCTGCTGGGTGAAACCCTTACTTTGTTCTCCTCTGCTGTGCAGGTTGAAATGATAAACATTGCCAAAGGAATAGACTGGCTGCTCTACCCTCCTCTCTCCTAAGCCTACGGCTTGCAGACCCAGCATAACCCCTCTTCTCCCTGCCCTCACCAAAACAAGCCTCCTCCCTGCCCTACCCAAACCAGCCTCCCTCTGCCCTCACCCAAACTATTCTCCCTCACCCAAACCATCATTTAGTTTCACCTCCCTCCCCTCAACCAAACCTGACTCCCATCAATAGTTTCCCCTTTTCCAAGGAGTCGTCCATCCTCAACCCTGGCGCTGGACACATTTCTGTTCCCCTCTGCAGAGTTCCCCAGCCAACACCCCCGTCTCAGTCACCCTCCGTATCCCCTTCCAGACCCTGGACTCTCTGCCCCTAACCAAACCAGCTTACCCCCCCGTCTCCAGCGCCTCTGGCTCCGCCCACACTTCCCCTGCTGTCCTGACGAGGAGTCACTGACACCTGGACACCTACAAGACTTTGGATGAAAGCGTAGTCTGCTGAATCAGTGGTTCTCAACCTGGACCGTCATCCTCGGGTGGGTCGTGGGACATTTAAAAGGTCACCAAAATGTTCTGGGAAATGTTTAATCTTAAAAAAATAGAATGTAGATATATATTTAATACGCATAGGCTACTGTTTGAATTCACACCTTCCTGTGTGTCCTACACCTGAATATGTCTGCATATATAAGCAGGCACGTAGCCAGGTAATGTTAACAAATGTTTTAACATAAACATAAAAACACATTCAACCTAAAAATTGTTCCAATAATTGTTCTATTTTAACAGACGCATCTTTTCTAGCCTTGACATGGGCCAACATCATCTCACGTGACGCTTCTCACGTGACGTTACTCTAGATTAGATTCTAATTGATTGTCGTTGCACAGCAGAAGTACAGTACAGCCAAAAGAAGTTGGCGTCTAACCAGAGTGCAGATGGAACAGTAAACTGCATAGTAATATACAATGTACAGTGGTTAAATAGGATGTCACAACTGGTGTGTATACAGTAGACTTATGTACACAGATTGAGTGTAGGTATGGTAGCCATACTGGCCAGAGGTATCGTCTTTAGAGATATGTGCATATACGATATATAGATAGATAGATAGATAGATCTATAGATATATATCTATATCTATAGATATATCTATATAGATATCTATCTATCGATAGATATAGATATAGAGATATATATATATCTCTATATCTAGATATATCTATAGATATATCTAGATAGATATCTATCTATATAGATAGATATCTATCTAGATATATCTATATCTAGATAGATATAGATATCTATCTAGATATAGATATATCTATAGATAGATAGATATACCTATATCTATCTATATCTAGATATCTATCTAAATAGATAGATATCTATCTCGATATAGCTATATATCGAGATAGATATCGATAGATATATAGATATCTATCTCTATATCTATAGATATATCTATAGATATATCTAGATAGATATCTATCTATCTAGATAGATATCTATCTAGATATATCTATATCTAGATAGATATAGATATCTATCTATCTAGATATAGATATATCTATAGATAGATATAGATATATATATATCGATAGATAGATATACCTATATCGATAGATAGATATACCTATATCTATCTATATCTATCTAAATAGATAGATATCTATCTCGATATAGCTATATATCGAGATAGATATCGATAGATATATAGATATCTATCTATCGATAGATATATATCTCTATCTATCGATAGATAGATATCTATATAGATACATGGAGCTAGAACAACAGGTTGGCCCTCTGGATGGGGAATTTGAGTTCAAAAAGAACAAAGATGGAACAATCAATAAACCAATAGCTATTTGCACGCACTAAGGAGTTTGAGTTCCACCGCAGCTCTTCAGTTTAAAGACCATCTCAACGCTAAGCAGGCGTTTGTTGGGGCTTCACTTCCAGGTCAACACCTGGCTTGCGTCAGACCACCTGAATGAACGCAGGCCAGTAAGCAAGTCCACCTCGGATCAATTAACCAACACAATTGCCAAATGGGTTGCAAAGGACTGTAGACCGATTTGCATACCTGGCGGCCCGGCCGAAAGCTACCATCGAACGGCCCATAAATCGAAGGCTACCATCGGACTTCACGATCGCGACAAACCCCCCCCCCCTTGGACTTCACGATCGCGACAACCCACCCCCCTTCACGATCGCGACAACACCCTCCCCCCCCCGTTGGACTTCACGATCGCGACAACACCGTACAACAGTGTACACATGAGTTCCTACTGACCAGTGGCGGCCGGTGACATCCGAAGTAGGAGGGGCGCAGGGTAAAAAAAATATTTTTAAATCAGATCTGCTGTGCAATACCGGATTTGCCCAGACGGTGGCGCCATTTCACCATGTAAACGACCGAGAGGGCTAATTAAAAATAAAAAACTATACATAATATAAACCTCACCGTTACTCATTCTACTCTGTATTGTATATATGTATATTGACTGAACATTCCTTTACTTACTGCTTAATTTCTTTTTTTACTTACTTTATTTTTACTGTATGTAGCACAATCAATCAGTATTCTGTATTTTGTTGTGACAAATAATAAACAAACTTGAAACTTATGGTGAAAGAACATTTATTATATGGTGCCTAGTAGAAAATAAACATAAGAAAAAAATATGGTCTTATATTAGAAAGACTACCCAGTGTGCCATCAAAAATAATACCTAAATATGGTCTTACATTCGATTGTGCAAAAGTAATTAGAACAAAATAGAAGATAATAAAATAGACCTGATACAAGTCCTGAGATAAAATGCAATACAATGTTAAGCTTACAAATTAAAAGGTACTGGGTCCTATGTACACTACACTACTATACAATATACAGTTTAATCTATGTACCTATGCTATACTAACTATACAAGAACCACTTAGCAAACCAGGTTCTGGAAAACGACCGAATATATAGCCTTCCTCTGTCTGTTGCTGGTTGCTGAATGCTGATGTCAGGCTGATGAGGTCCAAACTCTTTCACTCCGAGTTTTTCTTGCAGTGTTCGTCTTTCAAATGGTGTTGCTTTGAGGGATTTGACAGAATTGTCCATGGTAGCTAGTGTAATGGCTGTGTCCTGTACAGAACAAAAAAACAACAAACTTGCAACATGAGGTCTCACCCACACACACGGGTCTCAATCTCCTCTCCTCAGACAGCAAGACGCAGCAAGAACTGACTCATTAACAAATGCTTCTGAATTTAACTAATTAAATAGAATACAAATGCTTAATACATTCGACCACAGCCTATATTAGCAGACAAACACACGGAGGACCCTGTAGCTAGCATTGGGGAAGCACGTGTCCACGATAAACTTACAAAACCCCAATCCACACCGTTTACATACAAATGACACAAGCTGCATGTTTATACAGCAAGACCAACATTTCTTATCCCCTTTACTTTACATCGTCCACAATAAAAATAAATGTAAAACTATAATCGGGACAAAAACAAACAACAACGTACCTTTCCTCAGACAGCAAGACGCGAACTGAGAGCAGAGCAGTACAGGCTTTACAAATAACTAGGTTCAACTAGGCTATGAATTGCGCATGCGTGACTGGTTTTCTTTGCTCACGCATTCACGCATGCGCCACTCAATTTGCTCACGCATGCGCGACTCAATTTGAGTCGCGCATGCGTGCTGGTTTCCTTGTTCGGGCGCAATGAAATGCGCTCCCAGAGATCGTATTCAGGACCCTTGATAGGCTACATTTGCCTATCAAATTTGGTACCTACCTCAAAACCTTGACCCTTGATAGGCTACATTTGCCTATCAAATTTGGTACCTACCTCAAAACCTTGACCCTTGATAGGCTACATTGCCTATCAAATTTGGTACCTACCTCCAAACCGAGTGCGCCCAGGTTTGGAGGTAGGTACCAAATTTCTATGAGAGTGACGTCAATGACAAACGAGGGGGGAGAATAGCACGCACAACAATGATTTATATTTGCTATATTAACGTTATTGTGCATTTTAAACACAAACATACATAAAATGAATAATTATTTTTTTTCTTTTCCCTCTCTCAACCAGGTGGGGCGGCGCCACTGCGCCCCACCGACGAGCCGCCACTGCTACTGACCTATACTGTTTACAAAAGATGCCTGAAAAAATAAACATTTAAAAAAGTGGCCGCGATGTCTATCCCATGTCACTCTATTATTGATTTAGGGGAGGGGGCGGGGCCCCATGGTCCGACCTGCGGGGAGCCCCGAAATATTGCGCAGTGTGTGTGTGTGTGTGTGTGTGTCTCTCTGTCTCTGTCTCTGTGCGTGTGTGTGTGTGTGTGGGGGGGGGTGTTCCACTGCAGGTATTTAACTGAGATTCTGGGTGGGGAGGCCTACGTCTCCTGCTCTGTGGTACTACCTGCCCTCTGCCACTTGCGTCGTGTAATGGAAGTCTCTGATGAGGACCCTGCATATGTGGTGAGATTTAAGGCAAAAATCAAGGGAGACCTACACTGAAAAAAAAAACACCATTTTTTAACAGTTTTCCCCAATACATTTTAAGTTGTTTTCCCTGTATTTTTAAATGACCGGAAAATCATATTAAATTACAAGAATAAACTGTTTATTGAAATGTGTCATGTGATTTAAAAGAACAAATATCAGTTTTTTAACACCTTTTAAATGGTAATTTTAAGAACATTAATCGTAAAAACAAAGAATTTTTCATTGACAAACTTGCCACCTTTTTCTGTAATTTCACAAAAAATGACATCTCTTATGCAGATATATCACTGTAAAATACATGGAAATCAGGGGTGGACAGTAACGAAGTAAATGTAATTCGATGTACTTAAGTACATTTTTTAAGTATCTGTACTTTACTCAAGTATTTCCATTTTGGGCGACTTTTAACTTTTACTCTGCTACATTTCATAGTAAAATATCTTACTTTCTACTTCACTACATTATGTGACATATGTCGTTCCTTCTTATGAGTGAATTATTTTTTATAGAAATAAGCACCGCGAACCCACCAATCAGGGTACAGCTTTATGGTGTGGACCTATTAGATGTAGGCTAGCTACCCACATGACCCAGTAGTACCTGTCCATTACAGCCTGGAAAATGGCGGAAGAAAGTCCTGACTCAAACTCGGCACTTCAACACCCATGACCTTATTTGAAGGATTTCTTTGAAGTTGTGGAACAGAAGAAGGATTCCTTTGTTTACAAATGCCTTCTCTGACTGCCTCAGTCCCACACGATTTCTTCCTATAAGAATTCTCCGTCGAATTTGAGGGAACACGTTGAGGTAAGCTCATGAAATCTTTCATTGTTGATGTGGTCAGTCACTAACACATGTGTGTCGTGTGCATGATGGCTGTCATTGGTATGACCCATCTTTTAACCTCATTTAGTGGGTAGTTTCAAATGCACTTTGGAAATACATGGGGCTATACTTTTCTTTTGACATTCTAATCTGGTGAAATGGTTATCAGTGTGACTGCAAAAGGTTTGAATTGATTCTTAGTATCTAATGGAATTTTCATTTCATGTCTGGACTACATCAAGGACCATCTGGAACAAGAGACCTTCAATCATTTGCAAGGTGATTCCTCCAGCGCCTCTGATGAAGACGACTTCTTTGCAAGCATGAAGCCTGCTCATGGTCAGAAAAGTATTAGGCAGTTGGATGGTTACCTTGCCTGCAAAGTTGACGAGAAAGACATTCTGAAGGCTCCCAGTCAATCAGACAGGTTGGTTTAAGCTACTAAATGGTCACACTGTAAAAGTTCAAGGAACAATCAAAGATTTTCCTTGTCTCTTTTCCCCCCCTATGCTGTTGGCTGCAGTAGGAACTTGTCTGTTAGCTGCCTGGAACTCCAACTTCATCCAGAAGTCTTCAAGCTAAAGTAAGACTTGTTGCATAGTTTTTAATATGACAAGTGGTATAAAAGCAAAATAGGGGACATCATTGCAGGCATGGAAATCGCCAAAGCGACGCATCTTGATGCTGACCTTCCTGGATGTCTAATGGTGCTCTTGAATTATTTCAAGGAAGACGAGGGCAAGATGATCCTGACGGTTGATGAAACGTGTCTGCCGTCTATCGTCTATCAACTTCCAAGCACACCGTGCATTGTTGCGTGTGGTATGATTTATATTTATTTATTTTTTGCATAATTGGCCTTGGCCATAGCATTTCATAATTTCAACCGTATTAAAAAGGACCAGTGTGTAGGATGTAGTGACGTTTAGCAATTGCAACCAACTGATAACCCTGATAATGCTTTGTAGATATAAAGCTAACAAAAACACAACCATTCTTACTTTCAGGTCATTATACGCTAATGAAAACATACTAATGAATATTATATTACATTTTTGCTAATGGATCCCCCCTAAATCTTGTACACTGGTCCTTAAAATACAATTTAGAAAACTTCATAAAGTATATTTTCCAAAATAAGTTAAGGTAAAACCAAGGATATACATGTTTTCTTGTTACTGTACGAACATCTAAGCCAACAGTTGGTGGGGTTTTGAAAGTCATGATGTTAGACTATTCTCTTAACTTAAATGTTCAACTTTTTCCTATGTTATTCATCGTAGGGAGTTCTCCCCTGACAGCCGGACACTTCATGTTGGCAGTGGACCAGACCATTGTAAATGGCAGTGTTGCAAATTTTGGCGATGCCCTCGTACTGATGTTTTCAACTACTTTTACCACTACTACTTTTACCACTAAGTAGCAGTGTAGCACTAGCAAACGCTATGTGTCAGAACCTGAGGACAATGGAATTGGACAAGGAAGACACAACTGCTCTTGTGCACCAAAATTAGTGTGAAGCCAGCGCTTCGATGCTGCTTTCTGTAGCCTTTCAAATCAATGCTTTCCAACCGTGGGGGGGGTAGTAGACAAAGATTTTCTTCATGCATAAACAAGATGTCTTCGTGGCTGCTTTGTTCATTGCAGTTAACTGTGCTTTTACACCGCTCACTTGTTTTCATATAAATAACAAGTTGACAGGTAAACATATGCTTCTCAGATTATTATTTTTTCTGGAAGACCATTTATCCAATTTGAACACACTGAACATATTTACTTTAAATAACAATTGAACAAATACTCAAACTGACACTGACACAACATCTTAAAGACAACACTGCAGGGTTTATTGATTGTCTTTCTACTCTGTGATGGTTTGTCCAGATGCTGGACAGTACCACTTTCCCTTAGACTGGGTATGACCAGTGGTTTTACTTTTTGATTGACCACATCATTTACACAGATAATGATAATTCTGTTTGCAGTGCCGCTTTTCTGGTGGCTCTCCTCTTTCCACACGCTCCTGGTCTTCCTTCGCGTGCTGCCTTTTGCTGTCTCGACGATTTGACGATGCTGTTGCCACTGGATATGGTGATGGTTGCGAGGACCAGCCAGGGAATGGGGCGGGTGGTAGATGACCCTGCCCGTACGAGGACCAGGGAGGAGGAGATGGGGCGGGTGGTAGATGACCCTGCCCGTACGAGGACCAGGGAGGAGGAGATGGGGCGGGTGGTAGATGACCCTGCCCGTACGAGGACCAGGGAGGAGGAGATGGGGCGGGTGGTAGATGACCCTGCCCGTACGAGGACCAGGGAGGAGGAGATGGGGCGGGTGGTAGATGACCCTGCCCGTACGAGGACCAGGGAGGAGGAGATGGGGCGGGTGGTAGATGACCCTGCCCGTACGAGGACCAGGGAGGAGGAGATGGGGCGGGTGGTAGATGACCCTGCCCGTACGAGGACCAGGGAGGAGGAGATGGGGCGGGTGGTAGATGACCCTGCCCGTACGAGGACCAGGGAGGAGGAGATGGGGCGGGTGGTAGATGACCCTGCCCGTACGAGGACCAGGGAGGAGGAGATGGGGCGGGTGGTAGATGACCCTGCTCGTACGAGGACCAGGGAGGAAGAGATTGGGCGGGTGGTAGATGACCCTGCCCGTACGAGGACCAGGGAGGAGGAGATGGGGCTGGTGGTAGATGACCCTGCCCGTACGAGGACCAGCCTCTCTGCACTTCAGCTGCACTCTGCACCTGTTTGCTCAGCTGACTGGGGCCAGCTTCCCCTGCACCACTCTGCTGGAGATGAGATCTGTGTACCTTTTTTACAAAGAAGTACTTGTACGGACTCTGCCATATTGGAAATGTCAATGAATGGGTGTAGCCCAACATGTTTCATATCGAAGACGTTTTTAAAATATATCTTGGGAAAAACCATTCTAGATGCGATCATCTCGTTTTACAAGTTATATTGAGACACTATGTGAAGACAACACACCACCACAGTCGATTGCGTTCTTTCTTTCTTTCGACTGCAAAGCTTTAGCACTTCTTTGCTAAATCTGCACTGGTTAGGTAACCCTGGTTTGAACTTGTTTAAAAAAAGTGCTTAATCAATATATTGACTTGACATTGGGAAATGTTTAGGTTAGCCATCAGAGGGGTCCAGAGCTGCTGCCATATAATCTTTAAATATATATCTATATATATTTTTTTGAAATAAAACAAATGGTCACTTATTCTGTGCAATGGCCTGATACATTTAATGTTCATTTAATTTATTCCGTTTTTGGGGGAAAGGGATATTTGTATACGTTTAATCAGTCGTAATGTTTGCCTTAATTTTGATTCCTTCTTAGCAACTGTGTTCCTCACATTTAAAGGTCAAGTCAAGTTTGTCACGTCAGTTATACAAGTATAAGCAATGGGTGAAAATCTTATGTGCAATACCCGACGACAGACAGCAGTTATAAAAAAAAAAATAGAATAAAAAAAGTAAAAAGTAAACTATATAAACTGTATAAAGTTAAATATAAAAATATAAAAGTGCATATATGAAATGCAATATATTAGCACAAAAAAAGAGCAATATATATAAATCAATGTACTAAAATATACATTGTTATATGCTGTACATCCTTGTTCAGCAGCCTGATGGCCTGACTGTGGAAGCTATCTCTAAGCCTATTTGTGCGGCACTTGATACTGCGGTATCGCCTGCCTGACGGTAACAGTGAGTACAGTTGGTGGCTGGGTGGGCATTGTCTTTTATGATGCGTTTGGCCTTGGCCACGCACCGCTGGTTGTATATATCCAGGAGGGAGGGGAGCTCACCTCCAACAATATACTGGGCCGTCCGCACCACCCTTTGAAGCGCTCTGTGCTCGAGTGTGGTGCAGTTTCCGTACCAGGCGGTGATACACCCTGTAAGAACACTCTCAATTGTGCCGGTGTAGAATTCAAGGCAGAGAAGCAGATACCAAAAACCAATATTTTTTTTATCAGATTCAGAACATTAAAATATGGTAAATAACAGTAAAACAAATAAACAACAGTCAACAGTCAACAAAAAGGTGAGCAGGAAATTACTTGAGGCCTGCAGGACAAAAGGAACCTCTATGCCTCTTCTTCTTCCTCTTCCTCAAACTCCCCCTCTTCCTCTGCAGTGGCATCCTGGTACTGCTGGAATTCAGACACCAGGTCTTTGATGTTGCTCCTCTGTGAACTCCATCTCACCCACGCCCTCACCGGTGTACCTGCAATGGAAAAATCATCATTATGACTACAGCCAATGACCTGCAAAGCCCCGCCCCCAAATTAATGAGCTAATTCAAATATCCAACTTTTTAAAATTCAGGCCAGGTGGAAAATGACAACAGGTGCAGTTCTTCTCCACTGGCCCCAGTAGGGACTACCCATATATGGTCATGGCCATTTTGGGGAAAGGCGTGATGAGTGAAAATTAAGTCATCTTGTTGCCATAGAGAATGCGCCGTGGCAACGTAAGAGGAGCCATAATGACATCCTCCATTGTCTCTGCAGAGCCAACGCTTAGCAGCTGTCATTATGTGTGCTGGTTGCCATGTGTAGCCCATGCTATTTTCTTGTCTAGCTGAAACATTCATTATGGACTGAATTGGGTGACGCTCCCTGGAGGAGTGTGATTTGTTGACGCTCCCTGGAGGAGTGTGATTTGTTGACGCTCCCTGAGATTCACGTGGTACAGCCCTGCTCGCGAGCCGATTGCGGGTAAACTGTTTAGTTGGTTTACAAGCAATCAACGGAGCAGACAGAGAATATTGGTACTCAAGTGCCTCAAATACTTGATAAAAAGTGATACAGAAAACGAAATATAGAGGGAAAAGAAAACTACAGAAGAACCAGAACTACTGCTAGCTGACTAAAGAGAGGATTCCGGTGAGTCATACCGTGTTCATGCTAGCTAGCATTTCCTACTCATTGCTAATGGAGCTACAGTGTGTAATCAAAAACCAGTCAGGATATTGGATGAAAGGAGAATGTTAACACAGTGATTCTGTTCACCGACATAACTGTACTGGAACTCTCTGGAACTGATACTTGATAAAAAAGTGATACAGAAAACGAAATATACTTGGACAGAAAACGAAATATAGAGGGAAAAGAAAACTACAGAAGAACCAGAACTACTGCTAGCTGACTAAAGAGAGGATTCCGGTGAGTCATACCGTGTTCATGCTAGCTAGCATTTCCTACTCATTGCTAATGGAGCTACAGTGTGTAATCAAAAACCAGTCAGGATATTGGATGAAAGGAGAATGTTAACACAGTGATTCTGTTCACCGACATAACCGTACTGGAACTGGACAAGGAAGAGAGAGGAAAAGACTAGCTGACTTGAAGATCGAATTGGAGGAGAAACAAATGGAAGAATCCTGGTGAGTTAGCAAGTCAACTCGCTAGCTAACTCAAGCTGAGATGTTGTAGGGTAAAGCACGAGTGCAGAGTGAAATTGCGCGCCCTGCAGTTAGTGTTGACTGATATCCTGTGTTAGTCAAGCTTCATATTGTTGTTGCTGAGTTCCAATGTGGTTATGTTATTCTGGTTATTGATGTTATTGTGGTTATTGAGCCATACATTGTTAGTGTTGACTGATATGGTGCAAGGCTGTGCTATGCATGTGAAACCTGCCATAATGAGAGTTCCAGTAAATAATTGTATAGCCTAATGGTATATAATTACAGTATATGATGCTAATCTATTGATTGCCTTTACAATTCTGTGCAGATTGGTTTTTGTTACCCCCTTAATTGAACACGGATCTGCATCAACAAAGTGGTCGGCTTCATTGACCTTCTCTACTCACCATCACCCAACGGTCGGCTTGTCAACTTTAACTTGGCCCCTGGTGGTAGGAACAGAATATCCGTTTCCTTTTCTTTTTTTATTGAGTGCACTCAAACAGACTTTATGGGTACCCTTTTTATTTATTTTTCATTCTTTTCTATAAATGTGGACCATTTAAACCGTAAGTCTGATGTTTAATGAGACGACAGGCTTGCTTTCACAAAGTCTTAATGTGTTGTGTGTGTAGTAGAGACGCAGTTAAGACCCCCCCACTCCGGTCTGATGGTTACGGTGATCCACCACCACCACCACCACATTAGTGTCGGCGTCACCTGAAGCTTCGTTGAAGTAGACGTTTATTAGCTTGAGCTGCAGGTCGCTGTCCCCTTGGTAGCTTCCAGTGGGGTCGATGCCGTGTTCGTCGCTGATCACCTCCCAGAACTGGATGATGAAGGATAAAAAAAAAAGGGAGGTTATTTATTAAAGATGTCGCAGTTGGCTGGCACAGACCAGTTATCGCGGCTTACTCAAAACACGATGGGGCCTATGTGCGCAGAAGCTAACGGATAGCTTTAGCCAACTGACCGCTGCTCTTCTCAAACGTACGATTGTATGCAAAGATTGTAACTATGATAAGCAAAACAATAACTGCGTTCACCTTCGTTCCAATTTGGTTGCCACATTGGCCAACTTGGAGGGAGACGATTTCCATAATTTTATATGTATTTTTGTGTTATGTATGTTATGTATTTTGACTTTTACGTGCTCGCTTGCTTGAACCGAGGGCGCGAGACCAGTATTTATCCCGAATGTTGCCAAACGCATATTATTAAAAACTGCGTCATTTGGCCGATTTTTGTAGCGGTCAACAAAACCAGTCATCCACATGTTGTCTGTGGTTAGACTATTTGAATCTGCCATCTGTTTCAACACACTTAATGGCCTACTTATTTTAATTGTATTTTTCCCTGTTGGCACAAATTGGACCAAGCGAGAGCATGTCTTCAGGGACATGTTTGTCAATCTGTAGACTGCCTCTTGGGCACACACATCTCGGTTGTGTAAATACACACTCCCTAACTTTTAAAATGCATCCTTGGCATCTAGATTGCCCTGCTGTGATGCTTCTTTATGTGCATTACCCAATAATAATCCCATTTCCTTTTCTGCCTTGGAGATATAGGAAATGATATAGACAACACATGCATAGGCATTGACCACATACTGAATGTCCATATTGGCATTCCAGCATTTTAAGAGTGGTTTGTTGTATTGATTAATCCAGACTTTGCCAATTTGTCTTCTCAATACAACGTGTGTCTTTCTACCAACCAATTTGTAAGCAGCCTCACAGGACCGCACAGAGTCCACGATGCCAGGTTCCAGGTCCACCAGCACCGCACGGGCAACATATTTACCACCTTGTAACAAACACAGGGATGTTAATGACATTTTAACTCATGCATTGGTGCTAGTTTAGCATTGGGTGGCCTATATTGGAGCAACCGTACAGCTGAAAAATGGCTAGAGCAAAAAATGAACAATCTCATTTGATTATACAAATTAATTGATTTTATAATTTGGGAAATACGTCATGATCTTCTCGTGATGTATTGGTCCACCCGCCCTACCCGACATTAGATCTGGCACGTTAAATTATGCGACAGCAATGACGTCAATAATGGCGAATCAAGTTCAAGACTCTGGTACTGACCTTCAGGGCAGTCAATGGAACTGCCCCAACCTACCTCCAAACGTTGGTCAAGCCCTACATCCCAGCCAGAGCACTACGCTCAACTTCTGCCAGGGGACTTGTTCGACCTTCACTGATAACAACCAAATATCGCTCTTCCAAGACCCAGCTCTTCACGGCTCTGGCTCCACAGTGGTGGAATGAACTCCCGTCTCATGTCAGGACGGCAGAGTCCCTCGCCAGCTTCCGCAAGAGACTCAAGACCCACCTGTTCAGAGTCCACCTGGACTCTCCATGAACCCTCCTTCTCCTTTGTGAACCCCTAACTTGCTTAAGTCCTGACATTAATAGCTCTTAGCATGTTGTATAGTCTAGCAAGGGTAGATCCTTAATGTTGATAACACGCTCTTATCACAGCTACTTAAGCAGGTGACCTGGCAGTACGAAATTGTGTTATTCATCTTGTTAATATGAATGCTTGTGAACTGCTCTATTTTTATGTTCGCGTACCTCAGCGTTATGCTATTGTCTACTTCAACAAATGTACACCTTGTAAGTCGCTTTGGATAAAAGCGTCTGCCAAAAGCCCTAAATGTAAATAATGTTAATGTTTTAAAACCGTAAGTCTGATGTTTAATGAGACGACAGGCTTGCTTTCACGAAGTCTCAATGTGTTGTGTGTGTAGTAGAGACGCAGTTAAGACCCCCCCCAATGCGGTCTGATGGTTACGTTGAGTTACCAGAAGGTTTGTTGTAGTATACATTAATACGCTGGAGCTGCAGGTCGCTGTCCCCTTGGTAGCTTCCCGTGGGGTCGATGCCGTGTTCGTCGCTGATCACCTCCCAGAACTGGATGATGAAGGATAAAAAAAAAGGGAGGTTATTTATTAAAGATGTAGCAGTTGGCTGGCACAGACCAGTTATCGCGGCTTACGCAAAACACAATGGGGCCTATGTGCGCAGAAGCTAACGGATAGCTTTAGCCAACTGACCCCCGCTCTTCTCAAACGTACGATTGTATGCAAAGATTGTAACGATGATAAGCAAAACAATAAGTGCATTCACCTTCGCGCCGATTTGGTTGCCACATTGGCCAACTTGGAAGTGGACAATTTCCCTCATTTTTGTAGTTTAATAAAAAGATGTTGAAAAATGGATAGTTTGCTTCAACAGATTTGTATGAACCGAGGGCGCGAGACCAGTATATATCCAGAGACACACGGAGCCCTATTGGTTGAATTTACACACGTGCTGATTGGTCAACAAAAACCTGGAACGCCTTCTGATTGGACACTATTCGAGTGCGGTTGAGGTGGGGGGGCAGGGGCGCGGGCAGAGGGGGGGGGGGGGTACTGCGTGTGTTTCTGGAGTCACATTCTCGCACATAACAGTTCTTTCCCTCCAGGTGGGAAAGGGCAGTGTGGGGGGCCATGGCCAACTTGGAGGGAGACGATTTCCATAATTTTATATGTATTTTTGTGTTATGTATGTTATGTATTTTGACTTTTACGTGCTCGCTTGCTTGAACCGAGGGCCCGAGACCAGTATTATATATAATTATATGTTCCTGCACACAGTGCTCTTATTGTGTGTACTGTGTACTGTTGTTTGCACATTCCTGCCAGCCATTGTCACTTATTGATTCCACTGCACACCCTGGGTGTGTATGTGACAAATACTAATCTAGAATCTTGAAAAACAATGGACTTTTCACTCACTTTTAACCTTTTGTGTACTTGTACTTGTTTTCATATAAATAACAAGTTGACAGGTAAACATATGCTTCTCAGATTATTATTTTTTCTGGAAGACCATTTATCCAATTTGAACACACTGAACATATTTACTTTAAATAACAATAAAAAAAATAGGGTTTATTGATTGTCTTTCTACTCTGTGATGGTTTGTCCAGATGCTGGACAGTACCACTTTCCCTTAGACTGGGTATGACCAGTGGTTTTACTTTTTGATTGACCACATCATTTACACAGATAATGATAATTCTGTTTGCAGTGCCGCTTTTTTGGTGTCTCTCCTCTTTCCACACACTCCTGGTCTTCCTTCACGTGCTGCCTTTCGCTGTCTCCATTCACGGTGACGATTTGACGATGCTGTTGCCGTTGGTGATGGTTGCTGAGAGGGAGGGGGTGGCGGATGCGAGGACCAGCCAGGGAATGGGGCTGGTGGTAGATGACCCTGTCCGTACAAGGACCAGGGAGGAGGAGATGGGGCGGGTGGTAGATGACCCTGCCCGTATGAGGACCAGGGAGGAGGAAATGGGGCGGGTGGTAGATGACCCTGCCCGTACGAGGACCAGGGAGGAGGAAATGGGGCGGGTGGTAGATGACCCTGCCCGTACGAGGACCAGCCTCTCTGCACTTCAGCTGCACTCTGTTCTAGATGCGATCATCTCGTTTTACAAGTTATATTGAGACACTATGTGAAGACCACACACCACCACAGTCGATTGCGTTCTTTCTTTCTTTCGACTGCAAAGCTTTAGCACTTCTTTGCTAAATCTGCACTGGTTAGGTAACCCTGGTTTGAACTTGTTTAAAAAAAGTGCTTAATCAATATATTGACTTGACATTGGGAAATGTTTAGGTTAGCCATCAGAGGGGTCCAGAGCTGCTGCCATATAATCTTTAAATATATATACTAAATATATATCTATATATATTTTTTTGAAATAAAACAAATGGTCACTTATTCTGTGCAATGGCCTGATACATTTATTATTAGTTATTTATTCCGTTTTTGGGGGAAAGGGATATTTGTATACGTTTAATCAGTCGTAATGTTTGCCTTAATTTTGATTCCTTCTTAGCAACTGTGTTCCTCACATTTAAAGGTCAAGTCAAGTTTGTCACGTCAGTTATACAAGTATAAGCAATGGGTGAAAATCTTATGTGCAATACCCGACGACAGACAGCAGTTATAAAAATAAAAAAAGTAAAAAGTATAAACTGTATAAAGTTAAATATAAAAGTGCATATATGAAATGCAATATATTAGCACAAAAAAAGAGCTATATATAAATCAATGTACTAAAATATACATTGTTATATGCTGTACATCCTTGTTCAGCAGCCTGATGGCCTGACTGTGGAAGCTATCTCTAAGCCTATTTGTACTGCACTTGATACTGCGGTATCGCCTGCCTGATGGTAAAAGTGAGTACAGTTGGTGGCTGGGGTGGGCATTGTCTTTTATGATGCGTTTGGCCTTGGCCACGCACCGCTGGTTGTATATATCCAGGAGGGAGGGGAGCTCACCTCCAACAATATACTGGGCCGTCCGCACCACCCTTTGAAGCGCTCTGTGCTCGAGTGTGGTGCAGTTTCCGTACCAGGCGGTGATACACCCTGTAAGAACACTCAATTGTGCCGGTGTAGAATTCAAGGCAGAGAAGCAGATACCAAAAACCAATTTTTTAATCTGATTCAGAACATAACAAATATGGTAAATAACAGTTCAACAACAGTCAACAAAAATTAGGAACCTCTATGCCTCTTCCTCTTCCTCAAACTCCCCCTCTGCGGTGGCGTCCTGGTACTGCTGGTATTCACCAGTATTTATCCCGAAAGTTTTATTCAATTGAATATCCCTATAGTGCTTATTCCTTATTTTAAAATATTTTAATGCACACTTTATGCGCATTGGGTCTGCAAATTGATATTTAAAATGACCTTTGTAGGTCAACTTACGCTTTAACTTTATTCGTAAGATGGAACCTTCCATCCTTGAGCGGGGGAGCAAATTTGTAGTTTGGACAATATTGGCTGGAACACACGTCACCGGTCCGTGTACTCCATTTTGCCCACCTTTGGGCAATGCCACCATCTTCATAAACGGTATATTTTTGGCAATTAAATGCTGCTCTATGCTGTTCAAACAAGCCAATTCTGGGGGAATGGGGTGTACTGCCAAATTATTTAGAACACATTCAGGTGGCATCACACCTTAAGTTTTTTATCACAGTTGCTGCAGATCCAAAGCTGCCCTCTCCCAATTTCAATCCAAACACAGGGTACTTCACAGTCATCAGTACATGTGTGTAAATATGTGTCTCTGATGCATTTCTTAGCTTTTTTTTGATCCTTATATTTCTCCTTTTTACAGTGCAAGGCCTGCTATTCAAATAACAGCCTCTCGCAGCAGCTACATACAAAAACTGGTCCATTCTTAACTTTGGCCAAAAACTGCTGCATTACAATATCAAATACCGCTCTATTTTGTTGCATTTGTTGCCTCTTCAATTTGTTGCTAGCGGTTACTCGCTTCTTACAATCTGGATTACCATGATACCTTTTTGAACTCATGGATTTTACATTCTTTCTATGCAATGGATTTTGCCCATATTGACGTTGGCTAAATGCTCTAACTTTCTCTCTATGTAATACGTTTAGTCTATAGTTATGTTTGCTTAGTGCTCTAACTTTCTCTCTATGTAATACGTTTAGTCTATACTTTTTCATGGACGCATCCCTAATCCTTTGCTGGCACATTGTTACTTTTATAATGCAGTTTAATTTGTGACCTGTATCTCTTTTTTTAAATATGTTGAACGCCTACAACTCCAGCTGTTTGCAACACTCTCTGCATTCTCTTTAAGCCCACCCTTCCCGGTACAGATATCAACACTGCTACGCATATACCGTGTCTCTGACAAACCACCCACTTTACACAATTCAAAGCACCTTTGTTTATCATAAGGTTTGATACAAACCACTGGCTCAAAATGATTTTTATCACAATGTTTCAAGTATATTTTTTCTTTTGAAAGCATTGCACAATTACAAGTGTATTTGAGCCATTTTTCCCCACTGCAGATAAAAATGTCCACTCCAAGAGCATTTGCTGTCCCTTGGATTTCTACATCTGTGGCACAATGTCCTACATACTTCATCTGAGACTTCTCAATGTAGTCTGAAATTGAAGCATTTCCCCCAACTAATTTAGTTTGTTCTGCGTGATTCATCATATGCTTTACAACAGTCGTTCGAATCTTTCGATGGCTCTTCCGAGAACCACTGAGAACATGAGCTACCGCTCCGAAGAAACTATTAGCGTCCTCTTTAATTTTTTCGGTCTTACAGACCACACCTAGGGACCCAGTTACTGTAGGTCCCTGTACATCCTGCTTTTCAAAGTCTATATTAAACTTTGTGCAAAGTGTTTTTGCCACTTCATTGCACAAAGGATTCAATTCAAGAGTGATTTTACTTACATCACTCTTTTCCACACAATCTGTCCCCAGCAGACGATGTACAAGAAGTGTCCACTTTGCAATACCCATAACAACTCTGCAAATTAGGTTGTTTTACACACACACACACACACACACACACACACACACACACACACACACACACACACACACACACACCAGTCTCATAATGGTTACCATTGCGGTTTTCCAAATAAACCCCCTGGTTAGACAACTGCCCGTTCTCGCAACTATATTTTAACCAGCGTGGATCACAATATGTGGAATATATTAACTCCAAAACAATCTGCTGCTGCTTGAATTTCTAATTCTGTTGCCCAACTGCCAACCTCACGCATTTTGGATGTGCTGAGGTATTCTGACATGGAAGAGGTCAAAATACGCTCATAAGGCACAGCATTGCTCTGCATTTGATGAACCACTGCACGCCTAATTATTGTGTGATGCCTTTGTGTACCACACACAGCTTGACTCACTGCTCTAAAGAAACAGTTTCCGTCACCCTCTATTTTTTCATTGAGACATGGAGCCCCTATCAAACCAATTTGTGTAGACACATGTACTTTCTCTGACTGCACATGTAACTGGTCACAAAGAGCTTGTGCAAGTTGATTACTAAGAGGATTAAACTGCAGTCGTCCACTTCTTACTTCTTTGACAAAAGCAACGTCTGAATTAACTGCGGTAACATCACTCTTTTTAAATTTTTTGCAAGCAGAAGATCCCTTACGAATCTTACGCTTTGCACCCATCTGAATGTTGGTGCAGCCAAGTGTGGACTGAATAGCTGAACTACAAGCCAAATCAGTCTCTGTCGTTTTGGGAGTCACTCTGGGACCCAAAGACAGATTACTGCTTTCAATTGGGCCTATGTGAGTGACTCGGACACCAGCGATCTCAAACAGTTTTTGAGACTTCTTGAGGAACGCTGCAAATGTCCATATGTATTCAAACACCTTTTCAAGGCATCTGAAATACAGAACAACACTACGCCCCTCGCCATCGCTCATCCCAGACGCACTGCGTGCATGGGAGTCGACCACTGCGTAGTGTCCACCTTGACCAATGATGGCACATGTAGCGCCATTCATTGTCAGAAAGCATGTTTCATAGTTACTACACATCCTTTCCAGTCTGTATTTTAAAGTGGTCCGCACACCCTCATCAATGAGATACCCCTCAACCACATCCACATCTCCAGACACAAAGTCACTGTATTGAAACAGAAATCTTTGTCCGTCTCCTTGGGCAGATCTGGAACCGAAAGTAGTTTGTATCCTCCACTGACACCTTGTTGGTCACGCAGGGAGGTGTACAGATTGTCACCAAGAACAACAACTTTATCCAGGTTGTCGGTCTGCCATGTAAACACGCTGTCAATTGTGTGTTTTGCTATGCCTACCAAACTTACAGCCATGCACTGAAGTCCTGCATATTTAAACCGTTGGTCAGCCTGACTGAATGTTCCCCTGACACACCCCATGTCCCCATCACTGTCTGAAATGACTCTAGCCGTCTCCAAATTAACTTCAGCTGCTTTCACAGAAAGGCTTGTAATGCTAAACTTCTGTGCATTAAAAAACTTCTGTGCATTAAATGAATTCTTGAGATTCCTGATGTAAAGCATCAGGTCATTAGGGCATGTGTTGAACACGGCTACAGATGTGCCACAACTGGATGCTAACCCAGACGCACCACGTGTGCCACAATCAACGACCACAATAGTCATTGTGTTTAATAATGGCACTGGCTGCGGAATTTAGGTCAAACAGACACATGCCATCCCTGAAATCCCTAAAAAGTATAAACTGTATAAAGTTAAATATAAAAGTGCATATATGAAATGCAATATATTAGCACAAAAAAAGAGCAATATATATAAATCAATGTACTAAAATATACATTGTTATATGCTGTACATCCTTGTTCAGCAGCCTGATGGCCTGACTGTGGAAGCTATCTCTAAGCCTATTTGTACTGCACTTGATACTGCGGTATCGCCTGCCTGATGGTAAAAGTGAGTACAGTTGGTGGCTGGGGTGGGCATTGTCTTTTATGATGCGTTTGGCCTTGGCCACGCACCGCTGGTTGTATATATCCAGGAGGGAGGGGAGCTCACCTCCAACAATATACTGGGCCGTCCGCACCACCCTTTGAAGCGCTCTGTGCTCGAGTGTGGTGCAGTTTCCGTACCAGGCGGTGATACACCCTGTAAGAACACTCAATTGTGCCGGTGTAGAATTCAAGGCAGAGAAGCAGATACCAAAAACCAATTTTTTAATCTGATTCAGAACATAACAAATATGGTAAATAACAGTTCAACAACAGTCAACAAAAATTAGGAACCTCTATGCCTCTTCCTCTTCCTCAAACTCCCCCTCTGCGGTGGCGTCCTGGTACTGCTGGTATTCACCAGTATTTATCCCGAAAGTTTTATTCAATTGAATATCCCTATAGTGCTTATTCCTTATTTTAAAATATTTTAATGCACACTTTATGCGCATTGGGTCTGCAAATTGATATTTAAAATGACCTTTGTAGGTCAACTTACGCTTTAACTTTATTCGTAAGATGGAACCTTCCATCCTTGAGCGGGGGAGCAAATTTGTAGTTTGGACAATATTGGCTGGAACACACGTCACCGGTCCGTGTACTCCATTTTGCCCACCTTTGGGCAATGCCACCATCTTCATAAACGGTATATTTTTGGCAATTAAATGCTGCTCTATGCTGTTCAAACAAGCCAATTCTGGGGGAATGGGGTGTACTGCCAAATTATTTAGAACACATTCAGGTGGCATCACACCTTAAGTTTTTTATCACAGTTGCTGCAGATCCAAAGCTGCCCTCTCCCAATTTCAATCCAAACACAGGGTACTTCACAGTCATCAGTACATGTGTGTAAATATGTGTCTCTGATGCATTTCTTAGCTTTTTTTTGATCCT
Source organism: Muraenolepis orangiensis (assembly GCA_027704905.1). Lineage (NCBI taxonomy): Eukaryota > Metazoa > Chordata > Actinopteri > Gadiformes > Muraenolepididae > Muraenolepis > Muraenolepis orangiensis. The sequence goes on along the minus strand of JANIIK010002510.1, from coordinate 5,982 downwards.
TATATTTCTCCTTTTTACAGTGCAAGGCCTGCTATTCAAATAACAGCCTCTCGCAGCAGCTACATACAAAAACTGGTCCATTCTTAACTTTGGCCAAAAACTGCTGCATTACAATATCAAATACCTCTCTATTTTGTTGCATTTGTTGCCTCTTCAATTTGTTGCTAGCGGTTACTCGCTTCTTACAATCTGGATTACCATGATACCTTTTTGAACTCATGGATTTTACATTCTTTCTATGCAATGGATTTTGCCCATATTGACGTTGGCTAAATGCTCTAACTTTCTCTCTATGTAATACGTTTAGTCTATAGTTATGTTTGCTTAGTGCTCTAACTTTCTCTCTATGTAATACGTTTAGTCTATACTTTTTCATGGACGCATCCCTAATCCTTTGCTGGCACATTGTTACTTTTATAATGCAGTTTAATTTGTGACCTGTATCTCTTTTTTTAAATATGTTGAACGCCTACAACTCCAGCTGTTTGCAACACTCTCTGCATTCTCTTTAAGCCCACCCTTCCCAGTACAGATATCAACACTGCTACGCATATACCGTGTCTCTGACAAACCACCCACTTTACACAATTCAAAGCACCTTTGTTTATCATAAGGTTTGATACAAACCACTGGCTCAAAATGATTTTTATCACAATGTTTCAAGTATATTTTTTCTTTTGAAAGCATTGCACAATTACAAGTGTATTTGAGCCATTTTTCCCCACTGCAGATAAAAATGTCCACTCCAAGAGCATTTGCTGTCCCTTGGATTTCTACATCTGTGGCACAATGTCCTACATACTTCATCTGAGACTTCTCAATGTAGTCTGAAATTGAAGCATTTCCCCCAACTAATTTAGTTTGTTCTGCGTGATTCATCATATGCTTTACAACAGTCGTTCGAATCTTTCGATGGCTCTTCCGAGAACCACTGAGAACATGAGCTACCGCTCCGAAGAAACTATTAGCGTCCTCTTTAATTTTTTCGGTCTTACAGACCACACCTAGGGACCCAGTTACTGTAGGTCCCTGTACATCCTGCTTTTCAAAGTCTATATTAAACTTTGTGCAAAGTGTTTTTGCCACTTCATTGCACAAAGGATTCAATTCAAGAGTGATTTTACTTACATCACTCTTTTCCACACAATCTGTCCCCAGCAGACGATGTACAAGAAGTGTCCACTTTGCAATACCCATAACAACTCTGCAAATTAGGTTGTTTCACACACACACACACACACACACACACACACACACACACACACACACACACACACACACACACACACACACACACACACACACACACACACACACACACACACACACACACACACACACACACACACACACCAGTCTCATAATGGTTACCATTGCGGTTTTCCAAATAAACCCCCTGGTTAGACAACTGCCCGTTCTCGCAACTATATTTTAACCAGCGTGGATCACAATATGTGGAATATATTAACTCCAAAACAATCTGCTGCTGCTTGAATTTCTAATTCTGTTGCCCAACTGCCAACCTCACGCATTTTGGATGTGCTGAGGTATTCTGACATGGAAGAGGTCAAAATACGCTCATAAGGCACAGCATTGCTCTGCATTTGATGAACCACTGCACGCCTAATTATTGTGTGATGCCTTTGTGTACCACACACAGCTTGACTCACTGCTCTAAAGAAACAGTTTCCGTCACCCTCTATTTTTTCATTGAGACATGGAGCCCCTATCAAACCAATTTGTGTAGACACATGTACTTTCTCTGACTGCACATGTAACTGGTCACAAAGAGCTTGTGCAAGTTGATTACTAAGAGGATTAAACTGCAGTCGTCCACTTCTTACTTCTTTGACAAAAGCAACGTCTGAATTAACTGCGGTAACATCACTCTTTTTAAATTTTTTGCAAGCAGAAGATCCCTTACGAATCTTACGCTTTGCACCCATCTGAATGTTGGTGCAGCCAAGTGTGGACTGAATAGCTGAACTACAAGCCAAATCAGTCTCTGTCGTTTTGGGAGTCACTCTGGGACCCAAAGACAGATTACTGCTTTCAATTGGGCCTATGTGAGTGACTCGGACACCAGCGATCTCAAACAGTTTTTGAGACTTCTTGAGGAACGCTGCAAATGTCCATATGTATTCAAACACCTTTTCAAGGCATCTGAAATACAGAACAACACTACGCCCCTCGCCATCGCTCATCCCAGACGCACTGCGTGCATGGGAGTCGACCACTGCGTAGTGTCCACCTTGACCAATGATGGCACATGTAGCGCCATTCATTGTCAGAAAGCATGTTTCATAGTTACTACACATCCTTTCCAGTCTGTATTTTAAAGTGGTCCGCACACCCTCATCAATGAGATACCCCTCAACCACATCCACATCTCCAGACACAAAGTCACTGTATTGAAACAGAAATCTTTGTCCGTCTCCTTGGGCAGATCTGGAACCGAAAGTAGTTTGTATCCTCCACTGACACCTTGTTGGTCACGCAGGGAGGTGTACAGATTGTCACCAAGAACAACAACTTTATCCAGGTTGTCGGTCTGCCATGTAAACACGCTGTCAATTGTGTGTTTTGCTATGCCTACCAAACTTACAGCCATGCACTGAAGTCCTGCATATTTAAACCGTTGGTCAGCCTGACTGAATGTTCCCCTGACACACCCCATGTCCCCATCACTGTCTGAAATGACTCTAGCCGTCTCCAAATTAACTTCAGCTGCTTTCACAGAAAGGCTTGTAATGCTAAACTTCTGTGCATTAAAAAACTTCTGTGCATTAAATGAATTCTTGAGATTCCTGATGTAAAGCATCAGGTCATTAGGGCATGTGTTGAACACGGCTACAGATGTGCCACAACTGGATGCTAACCCAGACGCACCACGTGTGCCACAATCAACGACCACAATAGTCATTGTGTTTAATAATGGCACTGGCTGCGGAATTTAGGTCAAACAGACACATGCCATCCCTGAAATCCCTAAAAAGTATAAACTGTATAAAGTTAAATATAAAAGTGCATATATGAAATGCAATATATTAGCACAAAAAAAGAGCAATATATATAAATCAATGTACTAAAATATACATTGTTATATGCTGTACATCCTTGTTCAGCAGCCTGATGGCCTGACTGTGGAAGCTATCTCTAAGCCTATTTGTACTGCACTTGATACTGCGGTATCGCCTGCCTGATGGTAAAAGTGAGTACAGTTGGTGGCTGGGGTGGGCATTGTCTTTTATGATGCGTTTGGCCTTGGCCACGCACCGCTGGTTGTATATATCCAGGAGGGAGGGGAGCTCACCTCCAACAATATACTGGGCCGTCCGCACCACCCTTTGAAGCGCTCTGTGCTCGAGTGTGGTGCAGTTTCCGTACCAGGCGGTGATACACCCTGTAAGAACACTCAATTGTGCCGGTGTAGAATTCAAGGCAGAGAAGCAGATACCAAAAACCAATTTTTTAATCTGATTCAGAACATAACAAATATGGTAAATAACAGTTCAACAACAGTCAACAAAAATTAGGAACCTCTATGCCTCTTCCTCTTCCTCAAACTCCCCCTCTGCGGTGGCGTCCTGGTACTGCTGGTATTCACCAGTATTTATCCCGAAAGTTTTATTCAATTGAATATCCCTATAGTGCTTATTCCTTATTTTAAAATATTTTAATGCACACTTTATGCGCATTGGGTCTGCAAATTGATATTTAAAATGACCTTTGTAGGTCAACTTACGCTTTAACTTTATTCGTAAGATGGAACCTTCCATCCTTGAGCGGGGGAGCAAATTTGTAGTTTGGACAATATTGGCTGGAACACACGTCACCGGTCCGTGTACTCCATTTTGCCCACCTTTGGGCAATGCCACCATCTTCATAAACGGTATATTTTTGGCAATTAAATGCTGCTCTATGCTGTTCAAACAAGCCAATTCTGGGGGAATGGGGTGTACTGCCAAATTATTTAGAACACATTCAGGTGGCATCACACCTTAAGTTTTTTATCACAGTTGCTGCAGATCCAAAGCTGCCCTCTCCCAATTTCAATCCAAACACAGGGTACTTCACAGTCATCAGTACATGTGTGTAAATATGTGTCTCTGATGCATTTCTTAGCTTTTTTTTTATCCTTATTTCTCTTTTTTACAGTGCAAGGCCTGCTATTCAAATAACAGCCTCTCGCAGCAGCTACATACAAAAACTGGTCCATTCTTAACTTTGGCCAAAAACTGCTGCATTACAATATCAAATACCTCTCTATTTTGTTGCATTTGTTGCCTCTTCAATTTGTTGCTAGCGGTTACTCGCTTCTTACAATCTGGATTACCATGATACCTTTTTGAACTCATGGATTTTACATTCTTTCTATGCAATGGATTTTGCCCATATTGACGTTGGCTAAATGCTCTAACTTTCTCTCTATGTAATACGTTTAGTCTATAGTTATGTTTGCTTAGTGCTCTAACTTTCTCTCTATGTAATACGTTTAGTCTATACTTTTTCATGGACGCATCCCTAATCCTTTGCTGGCACATTGTTACTTTTATAATGCAGTTTAATTTGTGACCTGTATCTCTTTTTTTAAATATGTTGAACGCCTACAACTCCAGCTGTTTGCAACACTCTCTGCATTCTCTTTAAGCCCACCCTTCCCAGTACAGATATCAACACTGCTACGCATATACCGTGTCTCTGACAAACCACCCACTTTACACAATTCAAAGCACCTTTGTTTATCATAAGGTTTGATACAAACCACTGGCTCAAAATGATTTTTATCACAATGTTTCAAGTATATTTTTTCTTTTGAAAGCATTGCACAATTACAAGTGTATTTGAGCCATTTTTCCCCACTGCAGATAAAAATGTCCACTCCAAGAGCATTTGCTGTCCCTTGGATTTCTACATCTGTGGCACAATGTCCTACATACTTCATCTGAGACTTCTCAATGTAGTCTGAAATTGAAGCATTTCCCCCAACTAATTTAGTTTGTTCTGCGTGATTCATCATATGCTTTACAACAGTCGTTCGAATCTTTCGATGGCTCTTCCGAGAACCACTGAGAACATGAGCTACCGCTCCGAAGAAACTATTAGCGTCCTCTTTAATTTTTTCGGTCTTACAGACCACACCTAGGGACCCAGTTACTGTAGGTCCCTGTACATCCTGCTTTTCAAAGTCTATATTAAACTTTGTGCAAAGTGTTTTTGCCACTTCATTGCACAAAGGATTCAATTCAAGAGTGATTTTACTTACATCACTCTTTTCCACACAATCTGTGTCCCCAGCAGACGATGTACAAGAAGTGTCCACTTTGCAATACCCATAACAACTCTGCAAATTAGGTTGTTTTACACACACACACACACACACACACACACACACACACACACACACACACACACACACACACACACACACACACACACACACACACACACACACACACACACACACACACACACACAACAGTCTCATAATGGTTACCATTGCGGTTTTCCAAATAAACCCCCTGGTTAGACAACTGCCCGTTCTCGCAACTATATTTTAACCAGCGTGGATCACAATATGTGGAATATATTAACTCCAAAACAATCTGCTGCTGCTTGAATTTCTAATTCTGTTGCCCAACTGCCAACCTCACGCATTTTGGATGTGCTGAGGTATTCTGACATGGAAGAGGTCAAAATACGCTCATAAGGCACAGCATTGCTCTGCATTTGATGAACCACTGCACGCCTAATTATTGTGTGATGCCTTTGTGTACCACACACAGCTTGACTCACTGCTCTAAAGAAACAGTTTCCGTCACCCTCTATTTTTTCATTGAGACATGGAGCCCCTATCAAACCAATTTGTGTAGACACATGTACTTTCTCTGACTGCACATGTAACTGGTCACAAAGAGCTTGTGCAAGTTGATTACTAAGAGGATTAAACTGCAGTCGTCCACTTCTTACTTCTTTGACAAA
>JANIIK010002509.1:0-45251 GCA_027704905.1 Muraenolepis orangiensis | reverse complement strand
AGCTAGCCTGGGAGCTAGGAAATGGAGACACAGGGAGCTAGCCTGGGAGCTAGGAACTGGAGACACAGGGAGCTAACTTGGTAGCTAGGAACTGGAGACAGGGAGCTAGCCTGGGAGCTAGGAACTGGAGACACAGGGAGCTAGCCTGGAAGCTTGGAACTGGAGACACAGGGAGCTAGCCTGGGAGCTTGGAACCGGAGACACAGGGAGCTAGCCTGGGAGCTAGGAACAGGAGACACAGAGAGCTAGCCTGGTAGCTAGCAACTGGAGACACAGGGAGCTAGCCTGGGAGCTAGGAACTGGAGAAACAAGGAGCTAGCCTGGAAACTAGAAAATGGAGACACAGGGAGCTAGCCTGGAAGATGGGAGCTGGAGACACAGGGAGCTAGCCTGGAAACTAGAAACTGGAGACACAAGGAGTTATTCTGGAAGCTAGAAGCTGGGAACACTGAGCTAGCCTGGAAGCTAGGAGCTGGACACTTAGCGAGCTAGCCTGGGAGCTAGGAAATGGAGACACAGGGAGCTAGCCTGGGAACTAGGAACTGGAGACACAGGGAGCTAGCCTGGGAGCTAGGAAATGGAGACACAGGAAGCTAGCCTGGGAGCTAGGAACTGGAGACATAGTGAGCTAGCCTGGGAGCTAGGAAATGGAGACACAGGGAGCTAGCCTGGGAGCTAGGAACTGGATACACAGGGAGCTAGCCTGGGAGCTAGGAACTGGAGAGACACGGAGCTAGCCTGGAAGCTAGGAGCTGGGGACACACAGAGCTAGCTTGGAAGCTAGGAACTGGAGACAGGGAGCTAGCCTGGGAGCTAAGAACTGGAGACACAGGGAGCTAACCTGGAAGCTTGGAACTGGAGACACAGGGAGCTAGCACTGGGAGCTTGGAACCGGAAACACAGGGAGCTAGCCTGGGAGCTAGGAACAGGAGACATAGGGAGCTAGCCTGGGAGCTAGCAACTGGAGACACAGGGAGCTATCCTGGGAGCTAGGAACTGGAGAAACAAGGAGCTAGTCTGTAAACTAGGAAATGGAGACACAGGGAGCTAGCCTGGAAGATGGGAGCAGGAGACACAAGGAGCTAGCCTGGAAACTAGGAACTGGAGACACAAGGAGCTATTCTCGAAGCTAGAAGCTGGGAACACTGAGCTAGCCTGGAAGCTAGGAGCTGGACACTTAGCGAGCTAGCCTGGGAGCTAGGAAATGGAGACACAGGGAGCTAGCCTGGGAGCTAGGAACTGGAGACACAGGGAGCTAACTTGATAGCTAGGAACTGGAGACAGGGAGCTAGCCTGGGAGCTAGGAACTGGAGACACAGGGAGCTAGCCTGGAAGCTTGGAACTGGAGACACAGGGAGCTAGCCTGGGAGCTTGGAACCGGAGACACAGGGAGCTAGCCTGGGAGCTAGGAACAGGAGACACAGGGAGCTAGCCTGGTAGCTAGCAACTGGAGACACAGGGAGCTAGCCTGGGAGCTAGGAACTGGAGAAACAAGGAGCTAGCCTGGAAACTAGAAAATGGAGACACAGGGAGCTAGCCTGGAAGATGGGAGCTGGAGACACAGGGAGCTAGCCTGGAAACTAGAAACTGGAGACACAAGGAGTTATTCTGGAAGCTAGAAGCTGGGAACACTGAGCTAGCCTGGAAGCTAGGAGCTGGACACTTAGCGAGCTAGCCTGGGAGCTAGGAAATGGAGACACAGGGAGCTAGCCTGGGAACTAGGAACTGGAGACACAGGGAGCTAGCCTGGGAGCTAGGAACTGGAGACACAGGGAGCTAGCCTGGGAGCTAGGAACTGGAGACACAGGGAGCTAGCCTGGGAGCTAGGAAATGGAGACACAGGAAGCTAGCCTAGGAGCTAGGAACTGGAGACATAGTGAGCTAGCCTGGGAGCTAGAAAATGGAGACACAGGGAGCTAGCCTGGGAGCTAGGAACTGGAGACACAGAGAGCTTGCCTGGAAGCTTGGAACTGGAGACACAGAGAGCTAGCCTGGGAGCTTGGAACCGGAGACACAGGGAGCTAGCCTGGGAGCTAGGAACTGGAGACACAGGGATCTAGCCTGGGAGCTAGGAACTGGAGACACAAGGAGCTATTCTGGAAGCTAGAAGCTGGGGACACTGAGCTAGCCTGGAAGCTAGTAGCTGGAGACATAGTGAGCTAGCCTGGGAGCTAGGAATTGGAGACACAGGGAGCTAGCCTGGGAGCTAGGAACAGGAGACATAGGGAGCTAGCCTGGGAGCTAGGAACTGGAGACACAGGGATCTAGCCTGGGAGCTAGGAACTGGAGACACAAGGAGCTATTCTGGAAGCTAGAAGCTGGGGACACTGAGCTAGCCTGGAAGCTAGTAGCTGGAGATATAGTGAGCTAGCCTGGGAGCTAGGAATTGGAGACACCGGGAGCTAGCCTGGGAGCTAGGAACTGGAAACACACGGAGCTAGCCTGGAAGCTTGGAACTGGAGACAAAGGGAGCTAGCCTGGGAGCTTGGAACCGGAGACACAGGGAGCTAGCCTGGGAACTAGGAACTGGAAACACACGGAGCTAGCCTGGAAGCGAGGAGCTAGGGACACACAGAGCTAGCTTGGAAGCTAGGAACTGGAGACAGTGAGCTAGCCTGGGAGCTAGGAAATGGAGACACAGGGAGCTAGCCTGGGAGCTAGGAACTGGAGACACAGGGAGCTAGCCTGGAAGCTTGGAACTGGAGATTAAGGGAGTTACCTGGGAGCTTGGAACCAGAGACACAGGGAGCTAGCCTGGGAGCTAGAAGCTGGGAACACTGAGCTAGCCTGGAAGCTAGGAGCTGGACACTTAGCGAGCTAGCCTGGGAGCTAGGAAATGGAGACACAGGGAGCTAGCCTGGGAGCTAGGAAATGGAGACACAGGGAGCTAGCCTGGGAGCTAGGAACTGGAGACACAGAGAGCTTGCCTGGAAGCTTGGAACTGGAGACACAGAGAGCTAGCCTGGGAGCTTGGAACCGGAGACACAGGGAGCTAGCCTGGGAGCTAGGAACTGGATACACAGGGAGCTAGCCTGGGAGCTAGGAACTGGAGACACAGAGAGCTTGCCTGGAAGCTTGGAACTGGAGACACAGAGAGCTAGCCTGGGAGCTTGGAACCGGAGACACAGGGAGCTAGCCTGGGAGCTAGGAACTGGATACACAGAGAGCTAGCCTGGGAGCTAGGAACTGGAAACACACAGAGCTAGCCTGGGAGCTAGGAACTGGAGACACAGGGAGCTAGCCTGGAAGATGGGAGCTGGAGACACAAGGAGCTAGCCTGGAAACTAGAAAATGGAGACACAGGGAGCTAGCCTGGAAGATGGGAGCTGGAGACACAGGGAGCTAGCCTGGAAACTAGAAACTGGAGACACAAGGAGTTATTCTGGAAGCTAGAAGCTGGGAACACTGAGCTAGCCTGGAAGCTAGGAGCTGGACACTTAGCGAGCTAGCCTGGGAGCTAGGAAATGGAGACACAGGGAGCTAGCCTGGGAACTAGGAACTGGAGACACAGGGAGCTAGCCTGGGAGCTAGGAACTGGAGACACAGGGAGCTAGCCTGGGAGCTAGGAACTGGAGACACAGGGAGCTAGCCTGGGAGCTAGGAAATGGAGACACAGGGATCTAGCCTGGGAGCTAGGAACTGGAGACACAAGGAGCTATTCTGGAAGCTAGAAGCTGGGGACACTGAGCTAGCCTGGAAGCTAGTAGCTGGAGACATAGTGAGCTAGCCTGGGAGCTAGGAATTGGAGACACAGGGAGCTAGCCTGGGAGCTAGGAACAGGAGACATAGGGAGCTAGCCTGGGAGCTAGGAACTGGAGACACAGGGATCTAGCCTGGGAGCTAGGAACTGGAGACACAAGGAGCTATTCTGGAAGCTAGAAGCTGGGGACACTGAGCTAGCCTGGAAGCTAGTAGCTGGAGATATAGTGAGCTAGCCTGGGAGCTAGGAATTGGAGACACCGGGAGCTAGCCTGGGAGCTAGGAACTGGAAACACACGGAGCTAGCCTGGAAGCTTGGAACTGGAGACAAAGGGAGCTAGCCTGGGAGCTTGGAACCGGAGACACAGGGAGCTAGCCTGGGAACTAGGAACTGGAAACACACGGAGCTAGCCTGGAAGCGAGGAGCTAGGGACACACAGAGCTAGCTTGGAAGCTAGGAACTGGAGACAGTGAGCTAGCCTGGGAGCTAGGAAATGGAGACACAGGGAGCTAGCCTGGGAGCTAGGAACTGGAGACACAGGGAGCTAGCCTGGAAGCTTGGAACTGGAGATTAAGGGAGTTACCTGGGAGCTTGGAACCAGAGACACAGGGAGCTAGCCTGGGAGCTAGAAGCTGGGAACACTGAGCTAGCCTGGAAGCTAGGAGCTGGACACTTAGCGAGCTAGCCTGGGAGCTAGGAAATGGAGACACAGGGAGCTAGCCTGGGAGCTAGGAAATGGAGACACAGGGAGCTAGCCTGGGAGCTAGGAACTGGAGACACAGAGAGCTTGCCTGGAAGCTTGGAACTGGAGACACAGAGAGCTAGCCTGGGAGCTTGGAACCGGAGACACAGGGAGCTAGCCTGGGAGCTAGGAACTGGATACACAGGGAGCTAGCCTGGGAGCTAGGAACTGGAGACACAGAGAGCTTGCCTGGAAGCTTGGAACTGGAGACACAGAGAGCTAGCCTGGGAGCTTGGAACCGGAGACACAGGGAGCTAGCCTGGGAGCTAGGAACTGGATACACAGAGAGCTAGCCTGGGAGCTAGGAACTGGAAACACACAGAGCTAGCCTGGGAGCTAGGAACTGGAGACACAGGGAGCTAGCCTGGAAGATGGGAGCTGGAGACACAAGGAGCTAGCCTGGAAACTAGAAAATGGAGACACAGGGAGCTAGCCTGGAAGATGGGAGCTGGAGACACAGGGAGCTAGCCTGGAAACTAGAAACTGGAGACACAAGGAGTTATTCTGGAAGCTAGAAGCTGGGAACACTGAGCTAGCCTGGAAGCTAGGAGCTGGACACTTAGCGAGCTAGCCTGGGAGCTAGGAAATGGAGACACAGGGAGCTAGCCTGGGAACTAGGAACTGGAGACACAGGGAGCTAGCCTGGGAGCTAGGAACTGGAGACACAGGGAGCTAGCCTGGGAGCTAGGAACTGGAGACACAGGGAGCTAGCCTGGGAGCTAGGAAATGGAGACACAGGAAGCTAGCCTAGGAGCTAGGAACTGGAGACATAGTGAGCTAGCCTGGGAGCTAGAAAATGGAGACACAGGGAGCTAGCCTGGGAGCTAGGAACTGGAGACACAGAGAGCTTGCCTGGAAGCTTGGAACTGGAGACACAGAGAGCTAGCCTGGGAGCTTGGAACCGGAGACACAGGGAGCTAGCCTGGGAGCTAGGAACTGGAGACACAGGGATCTAGCCTGGGAGCTAGGAACTGGAGACACAAGGAGCTATTCTGGAAGCTAGAAGCTGGGGACACTGAGCTAGCCTGGAAGCTAGTAGCTGGAGACATAGTGAGCTAGCCTGGGAGCTAGGAATTGGAGACACAGGGAGCTAGCCTGGGAGCTAGGAACAGGAGACATAGGGAGCTAGCCTGGGAGCTAGGAACTGGAGACACAGGGATCTAGCCTGGGAGCTAGGAACTGGAGACACAAGGAGCTATTCTGGAAGCTAGAAGCTGGGGACACTGAGCTAGCCTGGAAGCTAGTAGCTGGAGATATAGTGAGCTAGCCTGGGAGCTAGGAATTGGAGACACCGGGAGCTAGCCTGGGAGCTAGGAACTGGAAACACACGGAGCTAGCCTGGAAGCTTGGAACTGGAGACAAAGGGAGCTAGCCTGGGAGCTTGGAACCGGAGACACAGGGAGCTAGCCTGGGAACTAGGAACTGGAAACACACGGAGCTAGCCTGGAAGCGAGGAGCTAGGGACACACAGAGCTAGCTTGGAAGCTAGGAACTGGAGACAGTGAGCTAGCCTGGGAGCTAGGAAATGGAGACACAGGGAGCTAGCCTGGGAGCTAGGAACTGGAGACACAGGGAGCTAGCCTGGGAGCTAGGAACTGGGGACACACAGAGCTAGCTTGGAAGCTAGGAACTGGAGACAGGGAGCTAGCCTGGGAGCTAGGAACTGGAGACACAGGGAGCTAGCCTGGAAGCTTGGAACTGGAGATTAAGGGAGTTACCTGGGAGCTTGGAACCAGAGACACAGGGAGCTAGCCTGGGAGCTAGAAGCTGGGAACACTGAGCTAGCCTGGAAGCTAGGAGCTGGACACTTAGCGAGCTAGCCTGGGAGCTAGGAAATGGAGACACAGGGAGCTAGCCTGGGAGCTAGGAAATGGAGACACAGGGAGCTAGCCTGGGAGCTAGGAACTGGAGACACAGAGAGCTTGCCTGGAAGCTTGGAACTGGAGACACAGAGAGCTAGCCTGGGAGCTTGGAACCGGAGACACAGGGAGCTAGCCTGGGAGCTAGGAACTGGATACACAGGGAGCTAGCCTGGGAGCTAGGAACTGGAGACACAGAGAGCTTGCCTGGAAGCTTGGAACTGGAGACACAGAGAGCTAGCCTGGGAGCTTGGAACCGGAGACACAGGGAGCTAGCCTGGGAGCTAGGAACTGGATACACAGAGAGCTAGCCTGGGAGCTAGGAACTGGAAACACACAGAGCTAGCCTGGGAGCTAGGAACTGGAGACACAGGGAGCTAGCCTGGAAGCTTGGAACTGGAGACAAAGGGAGCTAGCCTTGGAGCTTGGAACCGGAGACACAGGGAACTAGCCTGGGAGCTAGGAACAGGAGACACAGGGAGCTAGCCTGGGAGCCAGCAACTGGAGAAACAGGGAGCTAACCTGGGAGCTAGGAACTGGAGAAACAAGGAACTAGCCTGGAAACTAGGAAATGGAGACACAGGGAGCTAGCCTGGAAGATGGGAGCTGGAGACACAAGGAGCTAGCCTGGAAACTAGGAACTGGAGACACAAGGAGCTATTCTGGAAGCTAGAAGCTGGGAACACTGAGCTAGCCTGGAAGCTAGGAGCTGGACACTAAGCGAGCTAGCCTGGGAGCTAGGAAATGGAGACACAGGGAGCTAGCCTGGGAGCTAGGAACTGGAGACACAGGGAGCTAGCCTGGGAGCTAGGAACTGGCGACACAGGGAGCTAGTCTTGGAGCTAGGAACTGGAGACACAGGGAGCTAGCCTGGGAGCTAGGAAATGGAGACACAGGAAGCTAGCCTGGGAGCTAGGAACTGGAGACATAGTGAGCTAGCCTGGGAGCTAGGAAATGGAGACACAGGGAGCTAGCCTGGGAGCTAGGAACTGGATACACAGGGAGCTAGCCTGGGAGCTAGGAACTGGAGAGACACGGAGCTAGCCTGGAAGCTAGGAGCTGGGGACACACAGAGCTAGCTTGGAAGCTAGGAACTGGAGACAGGGAGCTAGCCTGGGAGCTAGGAACTGGAGACACAGGGAGCTAACCTGGAAGCTTGGAACTGGAGACACAGGGAGCTAGCACTGGGAGCTTGGAACCGGAAACACAGGGAGCTAGCCTGGGAGCTAGGAACAGGAGACATAGGGAGCTAGCCTGGGAGCTAGCAACTGGAGACACAGGGAGCTATCCTGGGAGCTAGGAACTGGAGAAACAAGGAGCTAGTCTGTAAACTAGGAAATGGAGACACAGGGAGCTAGCCTGGAAGATGGGAGCAGGAGACACAAGGAGCTAGCCTGGAAACTAGGAACTGGAGACACAAGGAGCTATTCTCGAAACTAGAAGCTGGGAACACTGAGCTAGCCTGGAAGCTAGGAGCTGGACACTTAGCGAGCTAGCCTGGGAGCTAGGAAATGGAGACACAGGGAGCTAGCCTGGGAGCTAGGAACTGGAGACACAGGGAGCTAACTTGGTAGCTAGGAACTGGAGACAGGGAGCTAGCCTGGGAGCTAGGAACTGGAGACACAGGGAGCTAGCCTGGAAGCTTGGAACTGGAGACACAGGGAGCTAGCCTGGGAGCTTGGAACCGGAGACACAGGGAGCTAGCCTGGGAGCTAGGAACAGGAGACACAGGGAGCTAGCCTGGTAGCTAGCAACTGGAGACACAGGGAGCTAGCCTGGGAGCTAGGAACTGGAGAAACAAGGAGCTAGCCTGGAAACTAGAAAATGGACACACAGGGAGCTAGCCTGGAAGATGGGAGCTGGAGACACAGGGAGCTAGCCTGGAAACTAGAAACTGGAGACACAAGGAGTTATTCTGGAAGCTAGAAGCTGGGAACACTGAGCTAGCCTGGAAGCTAGGAGCTGGACACTTAGCGAGCTAGCCTGGGAGCTAGGAAATGGAGACACAGGGAGCTAGCCTGGGAACTAGGAACTGGAGACACAGGGAGCTAGCCTGGGAGCTAGGAACTGGAGACACAGGGAGCTAGCCTGGGAGCTAGGAAATGGAGACACAGGAAGCTAGCCTAGGAGCTAGGAACTGGAGACATAGTGAGCTAGCCTGGGAGCTAGAAAATGGAGACACAGGGAGCTAGCCTGGGAGCTAGGAACTGGAGACACAGAGAGCTTGCCTGGAAGCTTGGAACTGGAGACACAGAGAGCTAGCCTGGGAGCTTGGAACCGGAGACACAGGGAGCTAGCCTGGGAGCTAGGAACTGGAGACACAGGGATCTAGCCTGGGAGCTAGGAACTGGAGACACAAGGAGCTATTCTGGAAGCTAGAAGCTGGGGACACTGAGCTAGCCTGGAAGCTAGTAGCTGGAGACATAGTGAGCTAGCCTGGGAGCTAGGAATTGGAGACACAGGGAGCTAGCCTGGGAGCTAGGAACAGGAGACATAGGGAGCTAGCCTGGGAGCTAGGAACTGGAGACACAGGGATCTAGCCTGGGAGCTAGGAACTGGAGACACAAGGAGCTATTCTGGAAGCTAGAAGCTGGGGACACTGAGCTAGCCTGGAAGCTAGTAGCTGGAGACATAGTGAGCTAGCCTGGGAGCTAGGAATTGGAGACACAGGGAGCTAGCCTGGGAGCTAGGAACTGGAACACACGGAGCTAGCCTGGAAGCTGGAACTGGAGACAAAGGGAGCTAGCCTGGGAGCTTGGAACCGGAGACACAGGGAGCTAGCCTGGGAACTAGGAACTGGAAACACACGGAGCTAGCCTGGAAGCGAGGAGCTGGGGACACACAGAGCTAGCTTGGAAGCTAGGAACTGGAGACAGGGAGCTAGCCTGGGAGCTAGGAAATGGAGACACAGGGAGCTAGCCTGGGAGCTAGGAACTGGAGACACAGGGAGCTAGCCTGGGAGCTAGGAACTGGGGACACACAGAGCTAGCTTGGAAGCTAGGAACTGGAGACAGGGAGCTAGCCTGGGAGCTAGGAACTGGAGACACAGGGAGCTAGCCTGGAAGCTTGGAACTGGAGACAAAGGGAGTTACCTGGGAGCTTGGAACCAGAGACACAGGGAGCTAGCCTGGGAGCTAGAAGCTGGGAACACTGAGCTAGCCTGGAAGCTAGGAGCTGGACACTTAGCGAGCTAGCCTGGGAGCTAGGAAATGGAGACACAGGGAGCTAGCCTGGGAGCTAGGAAATGGAGACACAGGGAGCTAGCCTGGGAGCTAGGAACTGGAGACACAGAGAGCTTGCCTGGAAGCTTGGAACTGGAGACACAGAGAGCTAGCCTGGGAGCTTGGAACGGAGACACAGGAGCTAGCCTGGAGCTAGGACTGGACACAGGAGCTAGCCTGGGAGCTAGGAACTGGAGACACAGGGAGCTAGCCTGGGAGCTAGGAACTGGAGACACAGGGAGCTAGCCTGGGAGCTAGGAACTGGAGACACAGGGAGCTAGCCTGGGAGCTAGGAACTGGAGACACAGGGAGCTAGCCTGGGAGCTAGGAACTGGAGACACAGAGAGCTAGCCTGGGAGCTAGGAACTGGAGACACAGGGAGCTAGCCTGGGAGCTAGGAACTGGAGACACAGGGAGCTAGCCTGGGAGCTAGGAACTGGAGACACAGGGAGCTAGCCTGGGAGCTAGGAACTGGAGACACAGGGAGCTAGCCTGGGAGCTAGAACTGGGACACAGGAGCTAGCCTGGAAGCTAGGAACTGGAGACACAGGGAGCTAGCCTGGGAGCTAGGAACTGGAGACACAGGGAGCTAGCCTGGGAGCTAGGAACTGGAGACACAGGGAGCTAGCCTGGGAGCTAGGAACTGGAGACACAGGGAGCTAGCCTGGGAGCTAGGAACTGGAGACACAGGGAGCTAGCCTGGGAGCTAGGAACTGGAGACACAGGAGCTAGCCTGGGAGCTAGGAACTGGAGACACAGGGAGCTAGCCTGGGAGCTAGGAACTGGAGACACAGGGAGCTAGCCTGGGAGCTAGGAACTGGAGACACAGGGAGCTAGCCTGGGAGCTAGGAACTGGAGACACAGGAGCTAGCCTGGGAGCTAGGAACTGGAGACACAGGGAGCTAGCCTGGGAGCTAGGAACTGGAGACACAGGGAGCTAGCCTGGGAGCTAGGAACTGGAGACACAGGGAGCTAGCCTGGGAGCTAGGAACTGGAGACACAGGGAGCTAGCCTGGGAGCTAGGAACTGGAGACACAGGGAGCTAGCCTGGGAGCTAGGAACTGGAGACACAGGGAGCTAGCCTGGGAGCTAGGAACTGGAGACACAGGGAGCTAGCCTGGAGCTAGGAACTGGAACACAGGAGCTAGCCTGGAAGCTAGGAGCTGGGACACAGAGCTAGCCTGGAAGCTTGGAACCGGAGACACAGGGAGCTAACCTGGGAGCTAGGAACAGGAGACACAGGGAGCTAGCCTGGGAGTTAGGGACTGGAGACAGGGAGCTAGCCTGGAAGCTAGGAGCTGGGGACATGGAGCAAGTCTGGAAGCTAGGAGCTGGAGACACAGGGAGCTAGCCTGTGAGCTAGGAACTGGAGACACAGGGAGCTAGCCTGGGAGCAAGGAACCAGAGACACGAGGAGCTAGCCTGGGAGCTAGGAGCTGGGGTCAAGGAGCTAGCCAGGAAGCTAGGAGCTGGAGACACAGGGAGCAATCCTGGGAGCTAGGAACTGGAGACACAAGGAGCTAGCCTGAGAGCTAGGAACTGGAGACACAGGGAGCTATTCTGGAAGCTAGGAACTGGGGACATGGAGCTATCCTGGAAGCTAGGAGCTGGAGACACAGGGAGCTAGCCTGGGAACTTGGAACTGGAGACACAGGGAGCTAAACTGGAAGCTAGGAGCTGGGGACAAGGAGCTAGCCAGGAAGCTAGGAGCTGGAGACACAGGGAGCTATCCTGGGAGCTAGGAACTGGAGACACAAGGAGCTATTCTGGAAGCTAGAAGCTGGGGACACTGAGCTAGCCTGGAAGCTAGGAGCTGAAAACATAGTGAGCTAGCCTGGGAGCTAGGAATTGGAGACACAGGGAGCTAGCCTGGGAGCTAGGAACTGGATACACAGGGAGCTAGCCTGGGAGCCAGGAACTGGAAACACACAGAGCTAGCCTGGAAGCGAGGAGCTGGGGACACACAGAGCTAGCTTGGAAGCTAGGAACTGGAGACAGGGAGCTAGCCTGGGAGCTAGGAACTGGAGACACAGGGAGCAAGCCTGGAAGATGGGAGCTGGAGACACAAGGAGATAGCATGGAAACTAGGAACTGGAGACACAAGGAGCTATTCTGGAAGCTAGAAGCTGGGAACACTGAGCTAGCCTGGAAGCTAGGAGCTGGACACTAAGCTAGCTAGCCTGGGAGCGAGGAAATGGAGACACAGGGAGCTAGCCTGGGAGCTAGGAACTGGAGACACAGGGAGCTATTTGGGAGCTAGCAACTGGAGACACAGGGAGCTAGCCTGGGAGCTAGGAACTGTAGAAACAAGGAGCTAGCCTGGAAACTAGGAAATGGAGACACAGGGAGCTAGCCTGGAAGATGGGAGCTGGAGACACAAGGAGCTAGCCTGGGAGCTAGGAACTGGACACACAGGGAGCTAGCCTGGGAGCTAGGAAATGGAGACACAGGAAGCTAGCCTGGAAGCTAGCAGCTGGACACTTAGCGAGCTAGCCTGGGAGCTAGGAACTGAAGACACAGGGAGCTAGCCTGGAAGCTTGGAACTGGAAACAAAGGGAGTTACCTGGGAGCTTTGAACCGGAGACACAGGGAGCTAGCCTGGGAGCTAGAAGCTGGGAACACTGAGCTAGCCTGGAAGCTAGGAGCTGGACACTTAGCGAGCTAGCCTGGGAGCTAGGAAATGGAGACACAGGGAGCTAGCCTGGGAGCTAGGAAATGGAGACACAGGGAGCTAGCCTGGGAGCTAGGAACTGGAGACACAGAGAGCTTGCCTGGAAGCTTGGAACTGGAGACACAGGGAGCTAGCCTGGGAGCTAGGAACTGGATACACAGGGAGCTAGCCTGGGAGCTAGGAACTGGAGACACAGAGAGCTTGCCTGGAAGCTTGGAACTGGAGACACAGAGAGCTAGCCTGGGAGCTTGGAACCGGAGACACAGGGAGCTAGCCTGGGAGCTAGGAACTGGGAACACTGAGCTAGCCTGGAAGCTAGGAGCTGGACACTTAGCGAGCTAGCCTGGGAGCTAGGAAATGGAGACACAGGGAGCTAGCCTGGGAGCTAGGAACTGGAGACACAGGGAGCTAGCCTGGGAGCTAGGAACTGGAGACACAGGGAGCTAGCCTGGGAGCTAGGAACTGGAGACACAGAGAGCTGCCTGGGAGCTGGAACTGGAGACACAGGGAGCTAGCCTGGGAGCTAGGAACAGGAGACACAGGGAGCTAGCCTGGGAGCTAGGAACTGGAGACACAGGGAGCTAGCCTGGGAGCTAGGAACTGGAGACACAGGGAGCTAGCCTGGGAGCTAGGAACTGGAGACACAGGGAGCTAGCCTGGAAGCTTGGAACTGGAGACAAAGGGAGTTACCTGGGAGCTTGGAACCGGAGACACAGGGAGCTAGCCTGGGAGCTAGAAGCTGGGAACATTGAGCTAGCCTGGAAGCTAGGAGCTGGACACTTAGCGAGCTAGCCTGGGAGCTAGGAAATGGAGACACAGGGAGCTAGCCTGGGAGCTAGGAAATGGAGACACAGGGAGCTAGCCTGGGAGCTAGGAACTGGAGACACAGAGAGCTTGCCTGGAAGCTTGGAACTGGAGACACAGGGAGCTAGCCTGGGAGCTAGGAACTGGATACACAGGGAGCTAGCCTGGGAGCTAGGAACTGGAGACACAGAGAGCTTGCCTGGAAGCTTGGAACTGGAGACACAGAGAGCTAGCCTGGGAGCTTGGAACCGGAGACACAGGGAGCTAGCCTGGGAGCTAGGAACTGGATACACAGGGAGCTAGCCTGGGAGCTAGGAACTGGAGACACAGAGAGCTTGCCTGGAAGCTTGGAACTGGAGACACAGAGAGCTAGCCTGGGAGCTTGGAACCGGAGACACAGGGAGCTAGCCTGGGAGCTAGGAACTGGATACACAGGGAGCTAGCCTGGGAGCTAGGAACTGGAAACACACAGAGCTAGCCTGGAAGCGAGCAGCTGGGGACACACAGAGCTAGCTTGGAAGCTAGGAACTGGAGACACAGGGAGCTAGCCTGGGAGCTAGGAAATGGAGACACAGGAAGCTATCCTAGGAGCTAGGAACTGGAGAAATAGCGAGCTAGCCTGGGAGCTAGGAAATGGAGACACAGGGAGCTCGCCTGGGAGCTAGGAACTGGAGACACAGAGAGCTTGCCTGGAAGCTTGGAACTGGAGACACAGAGAGCTAGCCTGGGAGCTTGGAACCGGAGACACAGGGAGCTAGCCTGGGAGCTAGGAACAGGAGACACAGGGAGCTAGCCTGGGAGCTAGGAACTGGAGACACAGGGAGCTAGCCTGGGAGCTAGGAACTGTAGACACAGGGAGCTAGCCTGGGAGCTAGGAACTGGAGACACATGGAGCTAGCCAGGAAGCTTGGAACCGGAGACACAGGGAGCTAGCCTGGGAGCTTGGAACCGGAGACACAGGGAGCTAGCCTGGGAGCTAGGAACTGGAGACACAGGGAGCTAGACTGGGAGCTAGGAACAGGAGACACAGGGAGCTAGCCTGGGAGCTAGCAACTGGAGACACAGGGAGCTAGCCTGGGAGCTAGGAACAGGAGACACAGGGAGCTAGCCTGGGAGCTAGGAACTGGAGACACAGGGAGCTAGCCTGGACACTAGGGACTGGAGACACAGGGAGCTAGCCTGGGAGCTAGGAACTGGATACACGAGGAGCTAGCCTGGAAGCTAGGAACTAGAGACGTGGGTAGCTAGCCCGGGAGCAAGGAGCTGGAGCCATAGCGAGCTAGCCTGGGAGCTAGGAATTGGAGACACAGGGAGCTAGCCTGGGAGCTAAGAACTGGATACATAGGGAGCTAGCCTGGGAGCTATGAACTGGAGACACACGGAGCTAGCCTGGAAGCTAGGAGCTGGGGACACATGGGGCTAGTTTGGAAACTAGGAAATGGAGACACAGGGAGCTAGCCTAGAAGCTGGGAGCCAGAGACACAAGGAGCTAGCCTGGAAACTAGGAACTGGAGACACAAGGAGCAATTCTGGAAGCTAGAAGCTGGGGACCATGAGCTAGCCTGGAAGCTAGGAGCTTGAGACATAGCGAGTTAGCCTGGGAGCTAGGTAATGGAGACACAGGGAATTTGCCTGGAAGCTTGGAACTGGAGACACAGGGAGCTAGCCTGGGAGCTAGGAACTGGAGACACAGGGAGCTCGCCTGGGAGCTAGGAACTGGAGACACAGAGAGCTTGCCTGGAAGCTTGGAACTGGAGACACAGAGAGCTAGCCTGGGAGCTTGGAACCGGAGACACAGGGAGCTAGCCTGGGAGCTAGGAACAGGAGACACAGGGAGCTAGCCTGGGAGCTAGGAACTGGAGACACAGGGAGCTAGCCTGGGAGCTAGGAACTGTAGACACAGGGAGCTAGCCTGGGAGCTAGGAACTGGAGACACATGGAGCTAGCCAGGAAGCTTTGAACCGGAGACACAGGGAGCTAGCCTGGGAGCTTGGAACCGGAGACACAGGGAGCTAGCCTGGGAGCTAGGAACTGGAGACACAGGGAGCTAGACTGGGAGCTAGGAACAGGAGACACAGGGAGCTAGCCTGGGAGCTAGCAACTGGAGACACAGGGAGCTAGCCTGGGAGCTAGGAACAGGAGACACAGGGAGCTAGCCTGGGAGCTAGGAACTGGAGACACAGGGAGCTAGCCTGGACACTAGGGACTGGAGACACAGGGAGCTAGCCTGGGAGCTAGGAACTGGATACACGAGGAGCTAGCCTGGAAGCTAGGAACTAGAGACGTGGGTAGCTAGCCCGGGAGCAAGGAGCTGGAGCCATAGCGAGCTAGCCTGGGAGCTAGGAATTGGAGACACAGGGAGCTAGCCTGGGAGCTAAGAACTGGATACATAGGGAGCTAGCCTGGGAGCTATGAACTGGAGACACACGGAGCTAGCCTGGAAGCTAGGAGCTGGGGACACATGGGGCTAGTTTGGAAACTAGGAAATGGAGACACAGGGAGCTAGCCTAGAAGCTGGGAGCCAGAGACACAAGGAGCTAGCCTGGAAACTAGGAACTGGAGACACAAGGAGCAATTCTGGAAGCTAGAAGCTGGGGACCATGAGCTAGCCTGGAAGCTAGGAGCTTGAGACATAGCGAGTTAGCCTGGGAGCTAGGTAATGGAGACACAGGGAATTTGCCTGGAAGCTTGGAACTGGAGACACAGGGAGCTAGCCTGGGAGCTAGGAACTGGATACACAGGGAGCTAGCCTGGGAGCTAGGAACTGGAGACACAGAGAGCTTGCCTGGAAGCTTGGAACTGGAGACACAGGGAGCTAGCCTGGGAGCTAGGAAATGGAGACACAGGAAGCTAGCCTGGAAGCTTGGAACTGGAGACAAAGGGAGTTACCTGGGAGCTTGGAACCGGAGACACAGGGAGCTAGCCTGGGAGCTAGAAGCTGGGAACACTGAGCTAGCCTGGAAGCTAGGAGCTGGACACTTAGCGAGCTAGCCTGGGAGCTAGGAAATGGAGACACAGGGAGCTAGCCTGGGAGCTAGGAACTGGAGACACAGGGAGCTAGCCTGGGAGCTAGGAACTGGATACACAGGGAGCTAGCCTGGGAGCTAGGAACTGGAGACACAGAGAGCTTGCCTGGGAGCTTGGAACCGGAGACACAGGGAGCTAGCCTGGGAGCTAGGAACAGGAGACACAGGGAGCTAGCCTGGGAGCTAGGAACTGGAGACACAGGGAGCTAGCCTGGGAGCTAGGAACTGGAGACACAGGGAGCTAGCCTGGGAGCTAGGAACTGGAGACACAGGGAGCTAGCCTGGAAGCTTGGAACTGGAGACAAAGGGAGTTACCTGGGAGCTTGGAACCGGAGACACAGGGAGCTAGCCTGGGAGCTAGAAGCTGGGAACACTGAGCTAGCCTGGAAGCTAGGAGCTGGACACTAGCGAGCTAGCCTGGGAGCTAGGAAATGGAGACACAGGGAGCTAGCCTGGGAGCTAGGAAATGGAGACACAGGGAGCTAGCCTGGGAGCTAGGAACTGGAGACACAGAGAGCTAGCCTGGAAGCTTGGAACTGGAGACACAGGGAGCTAGCCTGGGAGCTAGGAACTGGATACACAGGGAGCTAGCCTGGGAGCTAGGACCTGGAGACACAGAGAGCTTGCCTGGAAGCTTGGAACTGGAGACACAGAGAGCTAGCCTGGGAGCTTGGAACCGGAGACACAGGGAGCTAGCCTGGGAGCTAGGAACTGGATACACAGGGAGCTAGCCTGGGAGCTAGGAACTGGAGACACAGAGAGCTTGCCTGGGAGCTTGGAACCGGAGACACAGGGAGCTAGCCTGGGAGCTAGGAACAGGAGACACAGGGAGCTAGCCTGGGAGCTAGGAACTGGAGACACAGGGAGCTAGCCTGGGAGCTAGGAACTGGAGACACAGGGAGCTAGCCTGGGAGCTAGGAACTGGAGACACAGGGAGCTAGCCTGGAAGCTTGGAACTGGAGACAAAGGGAGTTACCTGGGAGCTTGGAACCGGAGACAAAGGGAGCTAGCCTGGGAGCTAGAAGCTGGGAACACTGAGCTAGCCTGGAAGCTAGGAGCTGGACACTTAGCGAGCTAGCCTGGGAGCTAGGAAATGGAGACACAGGGAGCTAGCCTGGGAGCTAGGAAATGGAGAAACAGGGAGCTAGCCTGGGAGCTAGGAACTGGAGACACAGAGAGCTTGCCTGGAAGCTTGGAACTGGAGACACAGGGAGCTAGCCTGGGAGCTAGGAACTGGATACACAGGGAGCTAGCCTGGGAGCTAGGACCTGGAGACACAGAGAGCTTGCCTGGAAGCTTGGAACTGGAGACACAGAGAGCTAGCCTGGGAGCTTGGAACCGGAGACACAGGGAGCTAGCCTGGGAGCTAGGAACTGGATACACAGGGAGCTAGCCTGGGAGCTAGGAACTGGAGACACAGAGAGCTTGCCTGGAAGCTTGGAAATGGAGACACAGAGAGCTAGCCTGGGAGCTTGGAACCGGAGACACAGGGAGCTAGCCTGGGAGCTAGGAACTGGATACACAGGGAGCTAGCCTGGGAGCTAGGAACTGGAAACACACAGAGCTAGCCTGGAAGCGAGGAGCTGGGACACACAGAGCTAGCTTGGAAGCTAGGAACTGGAGACACAGGGAGCTAGCCTGGGAGCTAGGAAATGGAGACACAGGAAGCTATCCTAGGAGCTAGGAACTGGAGAAATAGCGAGCTAGCCTGGGAGCTAGGAAATGGACACAGGGAGCTCGCCTGGGAGCTAGGAACTGGAGACACAGAGAGCTTGCCTGGAAGCTTGGAACTGGAGACACAGAGAGCTAGCCTGGGAGCTTGGAACCGGAGACACAGGGAGCTAGCCTGGGAGCTAGGAACAGGAGACACAGGGAGCTAGCCTGGGAGCTAGGAACTGGAGACACAGGGAGCTAGCCTGGGAGCTAGGAACTGGAGACACAGGGAGCTAGCCTGGGAGCTAGGAACTGGAGACACATGGAGCTAGCCAGGAAGCTTGGAACTGGAGACACAGGGAGCTAGCCTGGGAGCTTGGAACCGGAGACACAGGGAGCTAGACTGGGAGCTAGGAACAGGAGACACAGGGAGCTAGCCTGGGAGCTAGCAACTGGAGACACAGGGAGCTAGCCTGGGAGCTAGGAACAGGAGACACAGGGAGCTAGCCTGGGAGCTAGGAACTGGAGACACAGGGAGCTAGCCTGGACACTAGGGACTGGAGACACAGGGAGCTAGCCTGGGAGCTAGGAACTGGAGACACGAGGAGCTAGCCTGGAAGCTAGGAACTAGAGACGTGGGTAGCTAGCCCGGGAGCAAGGAGCTGGAGCCATAGCGAGCTAGCCTGGGAGCTAGGAATTGGAGACACAGGGAGCTAGCCTGGGAGCTAAGAACTGGATACATAGGGAGCTAGCCTGGGAGCTATGAACTGGAGACACACGGAGCTAGCCTGGAAGCTAGGAGCTGGGGACACATAGGGCTAGTTTGGAAACTAGGAAATGGAGACACAGGGAACTAGCCTAGAAGCTGGGAGCCAGAGACACAAGGAGCTAGCCTGGAAACTAGGAACTGGAGACACAAGGAGCAATTCTGGAAGCTAGAAGATGGGGACCATGAGCTAGCCTGGAAGCTAGGAGCTTGAGACATAGCGAGTTAGCCTGGGAGCTAGGTAATGGAGACACAGGGAATTTGCCTGGGAGCTAGGAACTGGAGATACAGGGAGCTATCCTGGGAGCTAGGAACTGGAGACACAGGGAGCTAGCCTGGAAGCTTGGAACTGGAGACACAAGGAGCTAGCCTGGGAGCTTGTAACCGGAAACACAGGGAGCTAGCCTGGGAGCTAGGAACATGAGACACAAGGATCTAGCCTGGGAGCTAGGAACTGGAGACACAGGGAGCTAGCCTGGGAGCTAGGAACTGGAGACACAGGGAGCTAGCCTGGAAGCTTGGAACTGGAGACACAGGGAGCTAAGCTGGGAGCTTGGAACCGGAGACACAGGGAGCTATTCTGGGAGCTAGGAACTGGAGACACAGGGAGCTAGCCTTGGAGCTAGGAACTGGAGACACTGGGAGCTAGGAACTGGAGACACAGGGAGCTAGCCTGGGAGCTAGGAACTGGAGACTCAGGGAGCTAGCCTGGACGCTAGGGACTGGAGACACAGGGAGCTAGCCTAGGAGCTAGGAACTGGAGACACAGGGAGCTAGTCTTGGAGCTAGGAACTGGAGACACGAGGAGCTAGCCTGGAAGCTAGGAACTAGAGACATGGGGAGCTAGCCTGGGAAATAGGAACTAGAGACATGCGGAGCTAGCCTGGGAGCTAGGAGCTGGAGACACAAGGAGCCAGCCTGGAAACTAGGAACTGGAGACACAGGGAGCTAGCCTGGAAGCTGGGAGCTGGAGACACAAGGAGCTAGCCTGGAAACTAGGAACTGGAGTCACAGGGAGCTATTCTGGAAGCTAGAAGCTGGGGACACTGAGCTAGCCTGGAAGCTAGGAGCTGGAGACATGGCGAGCTAGCCTGGAAACGTGGAACTGGAGACAAAGGGAGATAGCCTGGAAGCTATGAGCTAGGGACAAGGAGCTAGCCAGGAAGCTAGGAGCTGGAGACACAGGGAGCTAGCCTGGAAGCAAGGAACTGGAGTCACAGGGAGCTAGCCTTGGAGGTAGGAACTGGAGACACAGGGAGCTAGCCTGGGAGCTAGGAACTGGAGACACAGGGAGCTAGCCTGGGAGCTAAGAACTGGAGACACAGGGAGCTAGCCTGGAAACTTGGAACTGGAGACACAGGGAGCTAGCCTGGTAGCTTGGAACCGGAGACACAGGGAGCTAGCCTGGGAGCTAGGAACAGGAGACACAGGGAGCTAGCCTGGGAGCTAGGAACTGGAGACACTGGGAGCTAGCCTGGGAGCTAGGAACTGTAGATACAGGGATCTAGCCTGGAAGCTAAGAACTGGAGACACAGGGAGCTAGCCTGGGAGCTTGGAACCGGAGACACAGGGAGCTAGCCTGGGAGCTAGGAACTGGAGACACAGGTAATTAGCCTGGGAGCTAGGAACAGGAGACACAGGGAGCTAGCCTGGGAGCTAGCAACTGGAGACACTGGGAGCTAGGAACTGGAGACACAGGGAGCTAGCCTGGGATCTAGGAACTGGAGACACAGGGAGCTAGCCTGGAAGCTAGGAGCTAGAGACACAAGGAGCTAGCCTGGAAACTAGGAACTGGAGACACAAGGAGCTAGCCTGGGAACTTGGAACTGGAGACACAGGGAGCTAGCCTGAAATTTAGGAGCTGGGGACAAGGAGCTAGCCAGAAAGCTAGGAGCTGGAGACACAGGGAGCTAGCCTAGGAGCTAGGAACTGGAGACACAGGGAGCTAGCCTGGAAGCTTGGAGCTGGGGACAAGGAGCTAGCCAGGAAGCTAGGAGCTGGAGACACAGGGAGCTAGCCTGGTAGCTTGGAACCGGAGACACAGGGAGCTAGCCTGGGAGCTAGGAACAGGAGACACAGGGAGCTAGCCTGGGAGCTAGGAACTGGAGACACTGGGTGCTAGCCTGGGAGCTAGGAACTGTAGATACAGGGATCTAGCCTGGAAGCTGGAAGCTATTGCCATGGCCCTCCACACTGCCCTTTCCCACCTGGAGGGGAAGAACTGTTATGTGCGAATGCTGTTTGTGGACTACAGCTCAGCATTCAACACAATAGTTCCTGCCAAGCTCGACACCAAGCTGAGAGGTCTAGGCGTACCCCCATCCATGTGCAGCTGGATACTGAACCTCCTGTCGGACCGCCGCCAGGTGGTGAGGATGGGCAGCACCACATCAGAGCCACTGACCCTCAACACGGGAGCCCCCCAGGGATGCGTGCTGAGCCCTCTCCTCTACTCCCTCTACACCCACGACTGCATGGCTATGCACAGCTCCAACGTCATCGTCAAGTTTGCTGACGACACGACAGTGATGGGCCTGATCGCCGGCGACGACGAGACAGCCTACAGGGAGGAGGTCAGATCGCTGGAGCAGTGGTGCCAGGAGAACAGCCTCGCCCTCAACGTCAAGAAGACCAAGGAGCTGATCGTGGACTTCAGGAGGCAGAGGGGAGAGCACAGCCCTATCTCCATCGACGGCGTTGCAGTAGAGAGGGTCAGCAGCTTCAAGTTCCTCGGCGTGCACATCTCCGAGGACCTCACATGGTCCACGCACACCACACACGTGGTGAAAAAGGCCCAACAACGCCTGTATTTTCTCAGGCGTCTGAAGAAATTCAGCATGGGCCCCCGCATCCTGAGAACATTCTACAACGGCACCATCGAGAGTGTTCTGACAGGGTGTATCACCGCCTGGTACGGGAACTGCACGGCACTCGAGCGCAGAGCGCTTCAAAGGGTGGTGCGGACGGCCCAGTATATCGTTGGAGGTGAGCTCCCCTCCCTCCTGGACATTTACAACCAGCGGTGCGTGGCCAAGGCCAAAATAATTATAAAAGACATTGCCCACCCCAGCCACGAACTTTACTCACTATTACCGTCAGGCAGGCGATACCGCAGTATCAAGTGTCGTACAAATAGGCTTAGAGATAGCTTCCACAGTCAGGCCATCAGGCTGCTGAACAAGGGCGTATAACATATAACAATGTATATTTTATTACATTGATTTATATATATATATTGCTCTTTTCTGTGCTGATTTTTGCATTTTATAAATTGCATTTTTTATTTTTATTATTATATTCTTTATTCTATTTTTTATTCTATTTTTATCTATTTTTATTTTATCTTATTTATTTATAACTGCTGTCTGTCGTCGGGTATTGCACACAAGATTTTCACATCACTGCTTTATACTAAACTGTAAACTGTGAAGTGACAATAAACTTGACTTGACTTGACTTGACTTGAGTATAATAGGTACATTGTCAGTACTTGTACTCAGTATAATAGGTACATTCTCAGTACATGTAGTCAGTATAATAGGTACATTGTTAGTACCTTTACTCAGTATAATAGGTATATTCTCAGTACATGTACTCAGTAGAATAGGTACATTTTTGTCACGGTCCAACCCAGCTCTTTCCACTCTTAGTCCTGGATCTCCGCGGATCCTGGATCCGCGATGTCACCGGACTCCGTTCCGAAATGCCACTCCGTGTTTTCCTTGTCAGCCGTTTGACACTGAACTCACCTGTTGTCAATCGCTCCTCATTGACTAAGCTGTATTCAAGCCATGTCTGTTGTGTTACTCAATGCTGGATTATCACACAGATTTTTCCGAAAGCCTCACGTTCGAATCGAGTTAAGTTCATTGTGTTCTGTCTATTGATCCTCCGTGCTTTGACCCTCACCTGGAGAACGACCTTGTTTTAGCCTGTTTTGTACCTTTTTTGTACCTCTGCCTCAACCCTCGACATCCTGTTGACGACCTCTGCTTGCCTTGACCACCTTCTTGTATTTGCCCTGTCAGTACCTTTTGCCTTTTGCTGGCGTTAATCGGCGTGTGCGCGATCATTAAACACCTGTTCTACCTGGCTTCTGTCACTCTGCTTTCGGGTCCTATACCTCTACCCTGCCCTGACACATCCTTGGTCGTGTTAGTTTGTTTTAATTTCATTCTTTAGTTGCACACAGGGCATCGTTTTTCCCTCACCAACAATCTCTCCCTCTGGAGCCATCTTATTAGGCGTTTACCACCTCTAGCTGTCTTCTAGTCAATATCGTATTACTGAAAAATACCAACAATTTAAAATGTAACAGACGTACGATCAGATGCAGTTGTACCGTTATTTAGTTTTTACTTTTCTAACAATAAGTCGTTCTAATCATTGACTTTAGATTAGTCTTCACCAGAGTCAGGATAAAGGACACTACTGCTGGTCAGTACGCTGTTGAGTTGGACACTACTAACGTTAAGCGTTTACAGGAGTCACAGCTTTTCCCACTTCTCTCATCCATAACCAAATGTAACGTTAACTTAACCCCACAGAGCATATTCAGTTTGTCACTGCATTCATCTTAAAGAGGGCGGTTGAATGTGTTTACAGTTGCCTGTTATACCTGTTATGCCTGCGAGGTTCCCAACCACCCTGGGCTCCATCTCTTCTCCCCGCTACCGTCCGGTCGTCGGTTCTGCAGCATCCGTACAACGACTACCAGGTTCAAGGATAGTTTTTATCCACAGGCAGTGACCTACTGAACTGCTAGGAGTGCTGCCACTATCATAACATTGTCATTAACATTACACTGTCATACTTTGCTGGACTCATTACAGTTACTGCACTGTTCTGCACTGAATTCATGATGCTGCTGCACTACTGGCACTTTAAAATGCTTTTTAAATGCTTTTCTGCACAATTCAACACACACTCCATCAGTGACTTTGTCATTTTTATTGTCATTTTGTGTACAGTATTGTTATAGGACAATGTAAGTATAGTACATAGTATAGTATATTGTGTTAAATTGTAGTATAAACTCAAACTGCAGGAGGGAATGGGGAGTAAGCATTCAATTCTACTTGTTGCATATGGCAAATCAAAATCTTGAATCTTGAACCTTGAATGAAGGAGAATGTAGGGGTCAGAGGTCATTAAGGAGCAGGTAGGTGTTAGGGGTCATTGAGGAGCAGGTAGGGGTCAGAGGTCATTAAGGAGCAGGTATGGGTTAGGGGTCATTAAGGAGCAGGTAGGGGTCAGAGGTCATTAAGGAGCAGGTAGGGGTTAGGGCTCATTAAGGAGCAGGTAGGGGTTAGAGGTCATTATGGAGCAGGTAGGGGTTAGGGGTCATTGAGGAGCAGGTAGGGGTCAGAGGTAATTAAGGAGCAGATAGGGGTTAGGGGTCATTGAGGAGCAGGTTCAGGAGAACATATCTTTATAACTGAACATGATGTGTGCTGCTAAGTTGGGACATCAATATTCACTTTATCAGCTCCCAGCAAAAATATATAGGATATATATAGGAACTGTAAGCACCTGCTAGATTTCAATGCCTTTCAAAGTTCAATGTTTAATGTATAAAAGAAGAACAAAAACAATGATATACAATTGTGGTCCTCATAACCCATGAACTTGCTGTGTGTGTGTTTCTGTGTGTGTTTCTATGTGTGTGTGTGTATTTTTGTATACATCTGTGTATGAATTGATATGTGTGTGTGTGTACTTCTCTATATGTGTGTGTGTGTGTGTGTGTGTGTGTGTGTGTATTTGTGTGTGTTGCTACAAGCGACACAGAGACACTGAGGAACCATAACCCCATAACCTAAACCCAGGGAGGAGGTCCTCCTGGGTGAATGTGGACTGGAAGGTGTGGATGAGTGTCAGTGTGTCTGAGGACCCTCCTCCATCTGGGGACACTCTGTAGAAGGACAGAGAGCCAGCAGGTCGGTCCACATACACTCCTACTCTGTTAGAGGGGGGGAGATCTATGACTGTTTCACTACCGTTGTAATAGACAGAGTAACGATAATCAGAACAATAAAGACTCCAGGACTTGTTGTTGAATCCAAGCCAGCTGTCATCACCCCGTCCTCTCCTAGTGATTCCTCTGTATGTCACTCCTATATCAACACCTCCTCCTTTCCTCTCCATCTCCACCTCCCAGTAACAGCGGTCAGTCAGACCCTCTCTACACAACACCTGGGTATAGTAGTCAAATCTCTCCAGGTGATCAGGATACGACTCCTCCTCTCTAACCCTCGTCACCTTCCTGTTGTCCTCAGACAGAGAGAGTCCTCTGTGGGCTGTGTTTGGGTCCAGTGTGATTTCACACTCATCTGATGGGAGAGAGAACCAAAGACATGATGAGTCTACACAGAAATACTCCCAATGAGGTCATCAAGATATGAGCCGTTTGGAGTCAGTTCAATAAACCCTTTAGAAATGGGTGGAGCCGTGAATAACCACTGAGGAAGAAAAAGTACTTGATTGGAAAGTACTCTCTTGATTTATAGATAGGACATCATTAAACGTTAGCAGTTGCCAACATTAACCTTGGATAACTACAATTGTGACTTTGATAGGAGAGGTGTTTCTAAGAATTGGTTGCCTAGTTTCCTAGGACCTAAAGTATGATGAAAATATATGTTATTATATATTATATATATAATTATAACATTATAGATTCATTATAATATATTAATATTAATATATTTTATTTATTAATATAAACATTATTATATAGTGATATATATATTATTATATAAAATATGTTTATTCACATATATAATTATATATGTTTTAGATCATGTTCTGAATATAAAATACACATACAAGTATGATTAACAGCATCCTGATTATGATTGTCTAATAATAATAACACTCATAATACTCATCATTAATAAATAATATTGTTACAGTAATAATATATGTTGTATTTTACAGAAGAAGGATTCATTGTGATGGTTATGCATTATGTAAAATATACAAACCATCCTGTTATATAATATATCAATATATAGATAAGATACAAGATGTCCACCATCATGTTCATTCCCAGTAGGACGTCACCTCCTGCTGTGTGGATGGACTTTCAATCTGAGGAGTTAGTGTGTTGTTGTGATGACTCAAACTAAACACTTACACTTCTTTAGAGTCGACCTCAGGACAGGCAGCTTCTTCATCTCCATGTCCAGTGTCTCCTTCAGCTGATCCAGGGATCTCCTCAAGGTCCCTGCGTGTGAGTCTATCTTCCCCAGCTGTGCCTTATTCTGCTCATATTCCTCCTTCAGACGTACAACAGGATGGGACCTGTGGTCCCCCTCTTCTCCTGGTTCAACACAAGGCTGCTCTTTGACCGGTACGGACCGTCTAAACTCGTCCACCATCTCCGATAAGAGGGTATTGACCCGTAGATCGGGTCTTGTGCGGAACAGCTCGTTGCAAAGAGGACATTTGAACTGGACCTTGTCCTCCCAGAACGTGGTGATACAGGCTCTACAGAAGTTGTGTCCACATGGTGTGGAAACTGGACTCTTGAACACATCCAGACAGATGGAACAGGAAAAGTTCTCCTCAGACCAGGAAGATTTAGCAGAGGCCATTCCTAGAACACATTGTTGAATCAAGTTAGAAAACAACCTTTTTTAAAACGTATTAAATTGTACTGTAAAGAGAGAGAGAGAGAGAGAGAGAGAGAAGGGGGGGAGAGAGAGAGAGAGAAAGACAGAGAGAGAGAGAGAAAAGGGGGGGAGAGAGAGAGAGCGAGCGAGCAAGAGGGCGAGAGAGAGAGTAGTACTACTAATACTACTACTACAATTACAACTACTACAACTACTACATCTACTAATGACTACTACTACTTGTACAACTACTACTACTACAAATATTACTACTACTTTTACTACCACTACTAATACAACTACTACATCTTCTAATGACTACTACTACTACTTATAAAACTACTATCACTACTACCATCCACTACTTATACTACTACTACTACTACTCACAGCTACTACTACCATCCACTACTTATACTACTACTATTCTACTACTACTACTATTACAACTACTACTACTAGCATCCACTACTTATACTACTACTACCACTACTAATATTAATACTACTACTCCCACTCACAGCTACTCCTACTACTGCTACTCAACCACTACTACAAATACTTATTCACTACTACAACTAATTACTACTTATAATACTACTAATACATACTAATACAACTAACTACTACTACTATTACTTATAATACTACTACTACACTACTACTACTAAAACAACAACTAATAATACTAATACTACTACTACTACTACTACTACTACTACTAACACTACTAAAAATAATACTACTACTCACAGCTACTACTACTACTACTACTACGACTACTATTCACCAACTACTACTACTCTTCATCTACTACTACTACTATTCACCTACTACTACTACTATTACAACTACTACTATTACTATTACTATTACTACTACTACTACTACCACTACTAGAACCTCTACTTGAATTCTACTACTACCACTACTACTACAAAAAACAATCTTTTAAAAACGTAATTAAGTGTTTAGACAACAGTTTAAAGTGGTTATAATGTCCCTATATGTGTATATATCTATCTATATGAGTGATGGAGTAGCGTAGGGCTTGATATAAACATATAATACACATCTAATACTACATGAACTTAACAATGGTCCACCATCAAAGTGTGTCCGTTGGAACAGGCTCCCTGGTGCAGAACTAACTCTTTGAAGCCCTTGGTCAACACTCACTACTCACCTTAGAACGCTGTCCACCGCTTAGTTGGACAAAGGCTGTGATGAGGGTTGTTTAACTCAGCGCTTTGTTGCCTAAGACACGAAAAGACACGTCATACTTATTTATCGAGTTGACTCACATGTACACACGCACACACACACACACACACACACACACACACACACACACACACACACACACGCACACACACTGAGCAACTGTAATAATACTTAGTATACTAATACTACTAATACTACTACTACTAATACTACTACTAACTATTACTACTACTACTATTACAACTACTACTACTACAATCCACTACAACTACTACTACTACTACTAACAACTATTACTACAAATACAACCACTACTACTACTTCTCAAATTATACTACTACTACAACTACCACTACTACTACTACTAACGACTACTACTTCTACAACTACTACTAATAATACTACTACTACTATTACTTATAATACTACTATTACTTATAATACTACTACTACCATCCACTACTTATACTACTACTACTACTAACACTACTAATATTAATACTACTACTCCTACTCACAGCTACTATTACAACGACTACTATTCCACTACGACTACTACTACTACTACTACTAATACTACTACTTCCGCTACTGATACTACTAACAACTATTACTACTACTACAACTACTACTACTCAAATTCTACTACTACCACTACTAAAAAAAACGATCTTTAAAAACGTATTAAGGTGTTTAGACAACAGTTAAAACAGGTTATAATGTCCCTATATGTGTATATATCCCCATCTTTATTCTACTACTACCACTACTACTAAAAAAACGATCTTTTAAAAACGTATTAAAGTGTTTAGACAACAGTTTAAAGTGGTTGTAATATTCCTATATGTGTATATATCCCCAACTATATTCTACTACTACCACTACTACTACAAAAAAACGATCTTTTAAAAACGTATTAAAGTGTTTAGACAACAGTTTAAACAGGTTCTAATTTCCTATATGTGTATATATCTCTATCTATATGAGTGATGGAGTAGCGTAGGGCTTGATATAAACATATAATACACATCTAATACTACATGAACTTAACAATGGTCCACCATCAAAGTGTGTCCGTTGGAACAGGCTCCCTGGTGCAGAACTAACTCTTTGAAGCCCTTGGTCAACACTCACTACTCACCTTAGAACGCTGTCCACCGCTTAGTTGGACAAAGGCTGGTGTCCTTTCAACTGTTCTCTCCTCGTCGCGTCTCAAAGAGGAACTGTTATCTCCGCGTCGCGTCTTGCCTTTTATGCTCCGCTAAGCTTTGTGACGTCATGGTGGGCGGGGCCACGCGATGACGTCACTTCCGGGCAAACGTAGATGTGTATTATATGTTTATATCAAGCCTTACGCTACTCCATCACTCATATAGATAGATATATACACATATAGGAACATTACAACCACTTTAAACTGTTGTCTAAACACTTTAATATGTTTTTTAAATATCGTTTTTTTAGTGGTAGTAGTAGTAGTAGAATTTGAGTAGTAGTAGTAGTAGTTGTAGTAGTAGTAATAGTTGTTAGTAGTAGTAGTGGTAATTGTAATAGTATTAGTTGTAATAGTAGTAGTAGTGGTGGAATAGTAGTAGTAGTAGTAGCTGTGAGTAGTAGTAGTAGTAGTATTTATATTAGTAGTGTTAGTAGTAGTAGTAGTAGTAGTAGTATAAGTAGTAGTTGTAGTTAGTAGTATTATAAGTAGTAGAATAAGTATTTGTAGTAGTAGTAGTTGTAGTAGTAGTAGTAGTAGTAGTTGTAATAGTAGTAGTAGTAGTAGTTGTAGTGGAATAGTAGTAGTAGTAGCTATGAGTAGGAGTAGTAGTATTAATATTAGTAGTAGTAGTATAAGTAGTGGATGGTAGTAGTAGTAGTAGTATAAGTAGTGGATGGTAGTAGTAGTAGTAGTAGTATTATAAGTAGTAGTAGTTTTAGTAGTAGTAGTCATTATAATATGTAGTCGTAGTAGTAGTAGTATAAGTCGTAAGTAGTATTAGTAGTTTTAGTAGCAGTAGTAGTAGTTTAAGTAGTAGTAGTAGTAGTAGTAGTATCAGTAGTAGTAGTATACGTATTGTAAGTAGTAGTAATTGTAGTAGTAGTCATTAGAAGATGTAGTAGTAGTAGTAGTAGTATTTGTATTAGTATTAGTAGTGGTAGTAAAAGTAGTAGTAATCGTAGTAATAGTTGTTATATTAGTAGTGGTAGTAGTAGTAGTTGTAAAAGTAGTAGTAGTTGTAGTAGTAGTAGTAGTCATTAGTTTATGTAGTAGCAGTAGTAGTAGTTGTTTTATTAGTAGTGGTAGTGGAGTAGTAGTAGTAGTAGTAGTAGTAGAAGTAGTGGATGGTAGTAGTGGTAGTAGTAGTAATAGTAGTATGAATTGTAGTAGTGGTATTATAAGTAATAGTAGTAGTAGTATTATAAGTAGTAGTTAGTAGTATTAGTATTAATAGTATTATAAGTAGTAATTAGTAGTAGTAGTAGTAGTAGTATCAGTAGTGTTAGTAGTAGTAGTTGTAGTAGTTGTAATTGTAGTAGTAGTACTACTCTCTCTCTCCCTCTCTCACTGTGTTTCGCTCTCTCTCTCTCTCACTCTCTCTCTCACTCTCTCTCTCTCTCTCACTGTCTTTTGCTCTGTCTCTCTCTCCCCCTTCTCTCTCTCTCTCTCACTCTTACTCTCCCTCTCGCTCGCTCTCCCCCCCCCCTTTTCTATCTCTCCCTCTCTCTCTCTCACTATCTCTTTCACTTCATCACTCTTTTTCCCTCACTGTCTCTCCGCCTAAAACTGTTGTCTAAGCACTTTAATACGTTTAAAAAAAAGGTTGTTTTCTAACTTGATTCAACAATGTGTTCTAGGAATGGCCTCTGCTAAATCTTCCTGGTCTGAGGAGAACTTTTCCTGTTTCGTCTGTCTGGATGTGTTCAAGAGTCCAGTTTCCACACCATGTGGACACAACTTCTGTAGAGCCTGTATCACCACGTTCTGGGATGACAAGGTCCAGTTCAAATGTCAAGCTGTTCCACACAAGACCTGATCTACGGGTCAATACCCTCTTATCGGAGATGGTGGACGAGTTTAGACGGTCTGTACCGGCCAAAGAGCAGACTTGTGTTGAACCAAGAGATGTTCCCTGTGACGTCTGTACCGGGACCCAGCTGAAGGCTGTCAAGTCCTGCCTAGTGTGTCAGAGCTCCTTCTGTCACTCCCACCTGGAGCCACATCAGAGAGTCACAGGCCTGAAGAAACATAAGCTGGTCGAGCCTCAGGACCGTCTGGAAGACCGGATGTGTAAGAAACACAATTATCAACTTCTGGAGCTCTTCTGCCAGACTGAACAGGTGCGTGTGTGTCAGCTCTGTACAGAGGGGGACCACAGGTCCCATCCTGTTGTACCTCTGAAGGAGGAATATGAGCTGAAGAAGGCCCAGCTGGGGAAGATAGAGTCTGAAGATCAGCAGATGATCCAGGAGAGACTAGGAAAGGTTCAGGAGATCAAAGACGCAGTAACGCGCAGCAAAGAAGACGCAGACCGAGAGCAGACCGGTGACCAGGTCCTGGACGCTCTGATGAGCTGCGTTAAAAAGTGTCGGCATGATCACAAACAAACAGTAAAAGAGAAACTGAAATCCATAGAGAAACAAGCTGAAGACCTCATCAAAGAGCTGGAGCAGGAAGTTAAAGATCTGACCAATAGGAGCTCAGAGGTGAAGCAGCTCTCACACACTGAAGACCACCTCCACTTCCTCCAGAGCTTCAGATCCCTGAAGAATCCTCCAAACACCAGGGACTGGACCAGGGTGGAGGTCCCTCCTCCTCCGTCATACGTAGGGACCTTGAGGAGATCCCTGGATCAACTGAAGGAGACACTGGACATGGAGATGGAGAAGCTGCTTGACCTGAGGTCGGCTCTAAAGAAGTGTAAGTGTCTGTTTAGTTTGAGTCATCACAACAACACACTAACTCCTCAGATTGAAAGTCCATCCACACAGCAGGAGGTGACGTCCTACTGGGAATGAACATGATGGTGGACATGATGTATCTTATCAATATATTAATATAACTCTTTATTACACACATATATATATATATAAATACACACATATATATAAATACACACACACACACATATATATAAATACACACACATATATATAAATACACACACACACACATATATATAAATACACACACACACATATACATAGAAATACACACATTTGTTTTGTTGTTCATAATATATTATTGTGTGTATCTTAACATTCTAAAAAGGGCTCTGATATGAGTTTCTAACACGGATCCTGGTTGGTATTCTGTTCATCAATACAAGGCCATCTATGGGGGAGAAAGCTGCTGAGAAAGTGATCATTATGATTATACCTGCTCCTCAATGACCCTTAACCCCTACCTGCTCCTCAATGACTTCTGACCCCTACCTGCTCCTCAATGACCCCTAACCCCTACCTGCTCCTCAATGACCCCTAACCCCTACCTGCTCCTCAATGACCCTTAACCCCTACCTGCTCCTCAATGACCCTTAACCCCTACCTGCTCCTCAATGACTTCTGACCCCTACCTGCTCCTCAATGACCTCTGACCCCCACCTGTCCCCTAATTACCTCTGAACATTACCTGCTCCTTAATGACCCCTAACCCCTACCTGCTCCTTAATGACCCTAACCCCTACCTGCTCCTTAATGACCCATAACCCCTACCTGCTCCTTAATGACCCCTACCTGCTCCTTAATGAACTCTGACCCCTACCTGCTCCTTAATGACCCCTAACCCCTACCTGCTCCTTAATGACCCCTAACCCCTACCTGCTCCTTAATGACCTCTGACCCCTACCTACTTCTTCATTCAAGATTCAAGATTTTTTTTTGCCATATGCAAGTAGAATTGAATGCTTACTCCCCATTCCCTCCTGCAGTTTGAATTTATACTACAATTTAACACAATATACTATACTATGTACTATACTTACACTGTACTGCAACAAGACTGTACACAATTAAAATGACAATAAAAATGACTATAAATTGACTGATGGAGTGTGTGTTGAATTATGCAAAAAAGCAGTTAAAAAGCATTTTAAAGTGCCAGTAGTGCAGCAGCATCATGAATTCAGTGCAGAACAGTGCAGTAACTGTAATGAGTCCAGCAAAGTATGACAGTGTAATGTTAATGACAATGTTATGATAGTGGCAGCACTCCTAGCAGTTCAGTAGGTCACTGCCTGTGGATCAAACTATCCTTGAACCTGGTAGTCGTTGTACGGATGCTGCGGAACCGACGACCGGACGGTAGGGGGGAGAAGAGATGGAGCCCAGGGTGGTTGGGAACCTCGCAGGCATAACAGGTATAACAGGCAACTGTAAACACATTCAACCGCCCTCTTTAAGATGAATCCAGTGACAAACTGAATATGCTCTGTGGGGTTAAGTTAACGTTACATTTGGTTATGGATGAGAGAAGTGGGAAAAGCTGTGACTCCTGTAAACGCTTAACGTTAGTAGTGTCCAACTCAACAGCGTACTGACCAGCAGTAGTGTCCTTTATCCTGACTCTGGTGAAGACTAATCTAAAGTCAATGATTACAACGACTTATTGTTAGAAAAGTAAAAACTAAATAACGGTACAACTGCATCTGATCGTACGTCTGTTACATTTTAAATTGTTGGTATTTTTCAGTAATACGATATTGACAAGAAGACAGCTAGAGGTGGTAAACGCCTAATAAGATGGCTCCAGAGGGAGAGATTGTTGGTGAGGAAAAAACGATGCCCTGTGTGCAACTACAGAATGAAATTAAAACAAACCAACAGGACCAAGGATGTGTCAGGGCAGGGTAGAGGTATAGGACCCGAAAGCAGAGTGACAGAAGCCAGGTAGAACAGGTGTTTAATGATCGGCGCACACGCCGATTAACGCCAGCAAAAGGCAAAAGGTACAGACAGGGCAAATCCAAAAAGGTGGTCAAGGCAAGCAGAGGTCGTCAACAGGATGTCGAGGGTTGAGGCAGAGGTACAAAAAAGGTACAAAACAGGCTAAAACAAGGTCGTTCTCCAGGTGAGGGTCAAAGCACGGAGGATCAATAGACAGAACACAATGAACTTAACTTGATACGAACGTGAGGCTTTCGGAAAAATCCGGGTGATAATCCAGCATTGAGTAACACAACAGACATGGCTTGAATACAGCTTGGTCAATGAGGAGCGATTGACAACAGGTGAGTTCAGTGTGAAACGGCTGACAGGGAAAACACGGAGTGGCATTTCGGAACGGAGTCCGGTGACATCGCGGATCCAGGAAGCCCGTAGGAAACACCATAGAGGAAACACTTGTCTTGGCCCTACCATGCGCAGCTCAGTAATAAACCGCTGCCGGCTGAGCAAGGCATGAGAATTTAACGTCTTGTTCTTCATGTTTCACAGGTAAGCATATAACTATGTAAAACATTCCCAAGGGTGTTAAAACTAATGTGAACTGTCAGTGACATGTTTGGTAACGTTTTGAGTGTACCTGAAGTAAGTTTGGACGAGTAGTTTTATTGTTTTGTCGAGTTGAATAATGGCTGCTGCCAGGTAGTTTGTTCCACTGTGTTTCACCACAGAGAGCACACGTGGTGCGCGTGCACGTGCTTGTGTGACTGAAAACGTGTTCATGTTATTTTCTGTATTTGAGCGAATGGTATTTGGAGTAAAGAATACAGAAGGGTTATTGTTTTGCACTTTATTTTGGTTTTATGAAGAATACATTGTATTTTTGTATTATTTGATTTATTGTGAAGTAAACTGTCTGTTGGACTGTTAAACAATATTTTTGATGTTGAGAACTTGAAATATGATTGTGATGTTGAGATGCTGCATGTTGAGTAATAAACCGCTGCCGGCTGAGCAAGGCATGAGAATTTAACGTCTTGTTCTTCATGTTTCACAGATCCACAGTGCACCATGCCTGTGTATCACTTGGACCGACCCAGACTCCCCTAGGTCTGAGGCCGGTAACACATGCTGCCACGGCCTGATAGGTTCACCCCTTCTTCCCCCTAGACCAGCCCTCTAAGGGGGTTCCTAACAGTCTCCCTGCACTAGTTCTAATCCCGCTGACAACCATTTGTAAAAGTAGTTGTAGTTGATGTTGTGGTTATAGAGATGAGAAGCAAGTAACATGGAAGGGGAAGTCGCTCAGTGGCAGAACGCATGCTTTGCATGTAGGAGGCCCCGCGTTCAATCCCCGCCATCTCCAAGATTTGGGCTTGTTGATTGGTACTGATTTTACTCAAAAATGGTGTGTGTGTGTGTGTGTGTGTGTGTGTGTCTTTTTGCATGTGTGAGTGTGTGCTTGTTTGTGTGTGTGTGTGTGTGTGTGTGTGTGTGTGTGTGTGTGTGTGTGTGTGTGTGTGTGTGTGTGTGTGTGTGTGTGTGTGTGTGCCTGCTGCCTGTAAAGGGCGTAACCCGAAAAACCAACCAGGAAACAACAAGAAGAATCCAAACCAACAAGACTATGAACCATTTTAGAGGAACTTCTCAAGAATTGCAGTCAGTAATCAATAGTCTATAAAGTATTGTCAGAGACTGTGTGTGTCTGAGCTTCTAGTCATCAGAGCTCTCTGTCTATGGTTCATATTTTAATAAGGTTATTATAGTTCATGACTGAGTGAAGTCATGGAACAACAGCCTAGAAGAGGTTAGTCTGAAAGGAACTGAACTGGGAGGGGAACTGGACCAACTGGTTCATCATGCTTTGATACCGAGTCAGAGATACTGTAGTCAACTCTGATCTGTGATGGATCATCAATATATATCACTAATATATCATCATATATCACTTTATTACAGCAGGAAGAAGACTAAGATACTGTAGTCAACTCTGATCTGTGATGTATCATCAATATATATCACTAATATATCATCATATATCACTTTATTACAGCAGGAAGAAGACTAAGATACTGTAGTCAACTCTGATCTGTGATGTATCATCAATATATATCACTAATATATCATCATATATCACTTTATTACAGCAGGAAGAAGACTAAGATACTGTAGTCAACTCTGATCTGTGATGTATCATCAATATATATCACTAATATATCATCATATATCACTTTATTACAGCAGGAAGAAGACTAAGATACTGTAGTCTGTAGTGAGTACAGCAAGTACTCAGTACATGCTGTATAATAGGTACATTGTCAGTACATGTAGTCAGTATAATAGGTACATTGTCAGTACATGTACTCAGTAGAATAGATACATTCTTGTCATGGTCCAACCCAGCTACTAGTCCTGGTCCTAGATCTCCGCGGGCTTCCTGGATCCGCGATGTCACCGGACTCCGTTCCTAAATACCACTCCGTGTTTTCCCTGTCAGCCGTTTCACACTGAACTCACCTGTTGTCAATCGCTCCTCATTCACCAAGCTGTATTCAAGCCATGTCTGTTGTGTTACTCAATGCTGGATTATCACCCTGATCTTTTCCAAAAGCCTCACGTTCGTATCGAGTTAAGTTCATTGTGTTCTGTCTATTGATCCTCCGTGCTTTGACCCTCACCTGGAGAACGACCTTGTTTTAGCCTGTTTTGTACCTTTTTTGTACCTCTGCCTCAACCCTCGACGTCCTGTTGACGACCTCTGCTTGCCTTGACCACCTTTTTGGATTTGCCCTGTCTGTACCTTTTGCCTTTTAGCTGGCGTTAATCGGCGTGTGCGCCGATCATTAAACACCTGTTCTACCTGGCTTCTGTCACTCTGATTTGGGGTCCTATACCTCTACCCTGCCCTGACACATCCTTGGTCCTGTTGGTTTTTTTTTTTTCATTCTTTAGTTGCACACAGGGCATCGTTTTTCCCTCACCAACAATCTCTCCCTCTGGAGCCATCTCATTAGGCGTTTACCACCTCTAGCTGTCTTCTTGTCAATATCGTATTACTG
Source organism: Muraenolepis orangiensis (assembly GCA_027704905.1). Classification (NCBI taxonomy): domain Eukaryota; kingdom Metazoa; phylum Chordata; class Actinopteri; order Gadiformes; family Muraenolepididae; genus Muraenolepis; species Muraenolepis orangiensis. Next base: position 9,033 of record JANIIK010002509.1, on the reverse strand, counting down.
AAAAATACCAACAATTTAAAATGTAACAGACGTACGATCAGATGCAGTTGTACCGTTATTTAGTTTTTACTTTTCTAACAATAAGTCGTTGTAATCATTGACTTTAGATTAGTCTTCACCAGAGTCAGGATAAAGGACACTACTGCTGGTCAGTACGCTGTTGAGTTGGACACTACTAACGTTAAGCGTTTACAGGAGTCACAGCTTTTCCCACTTCTCTCATCCATAACCAAATGTAACGTTAACTTAACCCCACAGAGCATATTCAGTTTGTCACTGCATTCATCTTAAAGAGGGCGGTTGAATGTGTTTACAGTTGCCTGTTATACCTGTTATGCCTGCGAGGTTCCCAACCACCCTGGGCTCCATCTCTTCTCCCCCCTACCGTCCGGTCGTCGGTTCTGCAGCATCCGTACAACGACTACCAGGTTCAAGGATAGTTTTATCCACAGGCAGTGACCTACTGAACTGCTAGGAGTGCTGCCACTATCATAACATTGTCATTAAACTGTCATACTTTGCTGGACTCATTACAGTTACTGCACTGTTCTGCACTGAATTCATGATACTGCTGCACTACTGGCACTTTAAAATGCTTTTTAAATGCTTTTCTGCACAATTCAACAAACAAATCAGTAACTTTATAGTAATTTTTATTATAATTTTTATTGTGTACAGTATTGTTACAGTACATGTAAGTATAGTACATAGTATAGCATATTGTGTTAATTTGTAGTATAAACTCAAACTGCAGGAGGGAATGGGGAGTAAGCATTCAATTCTACTTGCATATGGATATTCAAAATATTAAATCTTGAACCTTGAATGAAGGAGTAGGTAGGGGTCAGAGATCATTAAGGAGCAGGCAGGGGTTAGAGGTCATTAAGGAGAAGGTAGGGGTCAGAGGTCATTAAGGAGCAGGTAGGGTAGGGTCATTGGGGAGCAGGTTCAGGAGAACATATCTTTATAACTGAACATGATGTGTGTGGCTAAGTTGTGCCTAACACAAATAAATCAATAATCACTTTATCAGCTCCTAACACAAGGTAATCAATACAAATCTAGAAATCTAAGTCTTTCTATGTGTGTGTGTATGTGTGTGTATTTCTATAAGTGTGTGTTTTGAATTTACACAAGCGACACAGAGGCACTGAGGAACCATCACCCCATAACCTAAACGCAGGGAGGAGGTCCTCCTGGGTGAATGTGGACTGGAAGGTGTGGATGAGTGTCAGTGTGTCTGAGGACCCTCCTCCATCTGGGGACACTCTGTAGAAGGAGAGAGAGCCAGCAGGCCGGTCCACATACACTCCTACTCTGTTAGAGGGGGGGAGACCTATGACTGTTCTACTACCGTTGTAATAGACAGAGTAACGATCATCAGAACAATAAAGACTCCAGGACTTGTTGTTCCCTCCAAGCCAGCTGTCATCACCCCCTCCTCTCCTAGTGATTCCTCTGTATGTCACTCCTATACCAACACCTCCTCCTTTCCTCTCCACCTCCACCTCCCAGTAACAGCGGTCAGTCAGACCCTCTCTACACAACACCTGGGGCCAGTAGTCAAATCTCTCCAGGTGATCAGGATACGACTCCTCCTCTCTAACCCTCGTCACTTTCCTGTTGTCCTCAGACAGAGAGAGTCCTCTGTGGGCTGTGTTTGGGTCCAGTGTGAGTTCACACTCATCTGATGGGAGAGAGAACCAAAGACATGATGAGTCTACACAGAAATACTACATATAAAATACACATACAAGTATCATGAATAGATGTAGTATTCTATATTAATATATCTAGATTATATATTAATATATATATTATTAAATATAAATATATATTATTAAATGATTTTAAATTAAATAATTATTAAATAAAGAGTTATATTAATATATTGATAAGATACATGATGTCCACCATGTATATTATGAATATATTAATATATTGATAAGATACATGATGGTGGACATCATCCATGTTATCAATATATTAATATATTGATAAGATACATGATGTCCACCATCATGTATCTTATCAATATATTAATATATTGATAAGATACATGATGTCCACCATCATGTTCATTCCCAGTAGGACGTCACCTCCTGCTGTGTGGATGGACTTTCAATCTGAGGAGTTAGTGTGTTGTTGTGATGACTCAAACTAAACAGACACTTACACTTCTTTAGAGCAGACCTCAGGTCAGACATCTTCTTCATCTCCATGTCCAGTGTCTCCTTCAGCTGATCCAGGGATCTCCTCAAGGTCCCTACGCATGAGTCTATCTTCCCCAGCTGGGCCTTCTTCAGCTCATATTCCTCCTTCAGACGTACAACAGGATGGGACCTGTGGTCCCCCTCTTCTCCTGGTTCAACACAAGGCTGCTCTTTGACCGGTACGGACCGTCTAAACTCGTCCACCATCTCCGATAAGAGGGTATTGACCCGTAGATCGGGTCTTGTGCGGAACAGCTCGTTGCAAAGAGGACATTTGAACTGGACCTGGTCCTCCCAGAACGTGGTGATACAGGCTCTACAGAAGTTGTGTCCACATGATGTGGAAACTGGACTCTTGAACACATCCAGACAGACGAAACAGGAAAAGTTCTCCTCAGACCAGGAAGATTTAGCAGAGGCCATTCCTAGAACACATTTTGAATCAAGTTAGAAAAAACCTTTTTTTTTAAACATATTAAAGTGTACTGTAGAGAGAGAGAGAGAGAGAGAGAGAGAGAGAGAGAGAGAGAGAGAGAGAGAGAGAGAGAGAGAGAGAGAGAGAGAGAGAGAGAGAGAGAGAGAGAGAGAGAGAGAGAGAGAGAGAGAGAGAGAGAGACGTGAGAGAGAGAGAGAGAGAGAGAGAGAGAGAGAGAGAGAGAGAGAGAGAGAGAGAGAGAGTAGTACTACTACTACTAATACAATTACAACTACTACTACTAACACTACTGATACTACTACTACTACTATTCCACTACTAAAACTAATACTATAACAACTACTACTACTACTACTCAACTACTACTACAAATACTTATTCTACTACTATTCCACTACTACTATCAAAACTACTACTACTACTACTAATTTTACAACTACTACTATTACTACTCAGATTCAGATTCAGATTCAGATTCAGATTCAGAAAACTTTATTAATCCCGAGGGAAATTAAGGTGCAACAGTTGACACAGGGGGAATAAATGCACACACAAGAATACTAAAACCTAAGCTAAAAAACAACAACTAACTAAAATAAAACTATTATAAACAAAAATAGTTAAAATAATTCTAAATGAAGTCTAAATGTATTGATAAGTGAAGATAATTACAGTATTATAACAGTAGTACGTAGGTATATACAATACACAACAATACGTATAGTGCAAATTGGCAGTAATAATATATTAATAAATAATTCGACTGAAAAGTGACATGTACTACTACTACTACTACCATCCACTACTTATACTACTACTAACACTACTAATATTAATACTACTACTCCTACTCACAACTACTACTACTACTACTACTACAATGACTACTATTTTACTACTACTACTACTACTACTCCACTACTATTACAACTACTACTACTACTACTACTACTACAACTACTACAACTTCTACTACTCAACCACAACTACAAATACTTATTATATTACTACAACTACTAATTACTACTTATAATACTACTAATACTAATACAACTAACTACTAATACTAATACTATTACTTATAATACTACTACTACTATAACTCATACTACTACTACTACTACTACCATCCACTACTTATACTACTACTACTCCACTACCACTACTAATACAACAACTAATAATACTACTACAACGACGACTATTACTACTACTACTACTACTACTATTCCACTACTACTACTACTACTACTACAATCCACTACTACCACTACTACTATTACTACTACAACGACGACTATTACTACTACTACTACTACTACTACTCGAATTATACAACTACCACTACTACTAAAAAAAACGATCTTTTAAAAACGTATTAAGGTGTTTAGACAACAGTTTAAACAGGTTCTAATGTTCCTATATGTGTATATATCTCTATCTATATGAGTGATGGAGTAGCGTAGGGCTTGATATAAACATATAATAGGAATGTAGGAGCCATTCTTCAGTTACTTAATCTTTGAGTTTGTATCATGCAATTATTTGAATTATATATTACGAAATATGAAAATGAAAACTGATAACTTGATTGACAAGTCATGATATTATTTACACTGATTATGGTTATTGTAACTATTCTTATGATTTGTGTACTTTCCCTTTAAGAGACCTACCTGAGCTATTCACCTGTATGGTTTACCTTGATAAGGGGTGGTGGCCTGCGTGGGAAGTGTGGACCGGAAGCAAACAGTTTTTCTACCGCACGCACGCAACGCACGCACCGCATGTAGTTTTGTTTGTTGTGCATCTTCGAAATAAATGATTGATTCATTGTGACAACGGACGGACGGATCAGAATCTTTATTATGTGCGCGTAGACTAAAGCTATCCGGAGTGGAAGTGGCAAATAGGAAATACGAAATCATTTGTAAATAGCCACTATATTAAGTAGAAAAACTCATGCTGAAATTAAAGTCTTTCGCCTGAAAGAAGAGGACACGTTCGCTTCACCCAGGACCCAGAGAGAAAGAGTGCGGCAGGATTCCAACAAGCCTAATTCTACAAGACTACGTGGTCGTGAGTAGTAGTTGCATTGCGCAACACTGAACTGCATGTGAATCCCGCGGGGATATTATAAGCCTGAATGAATGAAACTTGGATCCATTACGTCATTTCAGGAGCGTCTTTTACGCGTGGACTGTCGATGACAATTGCGAGGATTCTGAATCCGTGAATTGTTGAAATTGCATCGCTGACGCTGTCACACATTATTGTGATATTTCAACTAATTAAAAATAATGTCTGAAGCGGGAAAGGCCCAAGAGGCTGAGAGAGAGCTGGTGAAATTGATTGGCTCTCGCAGGGCGAAACTGGGTGTATTGACTAGGCGCAAGAATGAGTTGGAGGCGCTGTTCGACGGACTTGATGACGTAAACGTGGAAAAGGTGAATGAACAATTGCAAGCCTTTGATGTCTTAATGAATGAATTCGAGAAAATGCACCAATCTGTTCAAGCACTACTATATGAGGATGAAAAAGAGGGTGATGAACACGACTGGTATAAACCAAAAGTTCATCAATTCAATTCATTTATGGATGATGTTCGAAACAGAATAAAACCTGATTATAAAGAACAGGATCAAGTCCGACCTGAGGACAGCATCAGCAGCACATCTAAAACCACAAAATCAAGAACCTCTGCTCTGCGTATAACACTGGAAACGGAGCGGGCTGCTCTCACTGCAAAATCAGCAGCCATGAAGGAAAAGTTGAAGTTAGAGGAAGAAGAGGAAAGACTGAAAAAGATGACAAAGGATCTGCATGCAAAAAAGGAACAACTTGAAATGCAAATGGCATTTGCTGAATCTGATGCTAAACTGAAAGTCCTTGATAAATACGACAAAATAAAGGAATCCCAGGCTGAGGTCAAATCATGTGAATCCCAGGCAAAGACTCCTATAGATGCCATGAATGAGTATTATGACCAAACGCAAAGAGGACAAGATCAACCCCCGCCTGACGATGACACACAACAGGCCCCCCAGCTAGGAGCTAGGTCAAGGATGCCACCTGACTACTCCATGCAAACTAAATACAGTCAACCCCTGTCACAGGCAGGTCCATATCTGCCCAGGCCATCACATGTTACCCATGTCCCAGTTGGTCCACTAGGGAGAGGTATTCAACCAGGTGCACCATCAGGGCACGATCACCAAAGTAACCAGAATGCTTTAGCTACTGTCATGCACAGGCAGAGTCAAATGACAGAACTTCTTGTGCACCAACAAAGGCTGTCATTGCTACCCGCCAGGGAAATCACAACATTTGGAGGAGACCCAATGGAATATCAATCGTTCATAAGTGCTTTTGAACATGGTATCGATTCCAACACGGACATCAGTAGGGACAGATTATATTATCTGGAGCAATATACCACTGGCCAACCAAGAGAGCTGGTACGCAGCTGCCAGCACATGGATCCTGCAAGAGGATATGCTGAGGCAAGGCGACTGCTGGAACTGCACTTCGGTGATAAAATAAAAATCACAAGCGCCTACATCCAGAAGGCACTGGATTGGGCTGCTATCAAACCTGAGGATGGGGCAGCATTACAGGCCTATTCATTATTCCTCCGTGTGTGCTGCAACGCTATGCAGGCCCTACAGTACATGCATGAACTGGACAATCCATCCAACATGAGAACGGTAATTTCTAAGTTACCCTACAGGCTCAGAGATGCATGGAGATCTGTAGCATGCAGCCATTATGAGCGAACCCTGGAGAGAGCAAGATTCACAAACCTGGTTGACTTTGTGGAACGGCAAGTGAGAGTTGTTCTAGACCCAGTATTTGGGAATATTCAAGAGTCTACTCCAAAAGTACAAGGCCTTAAAGCAAGGCTGGGTAACCCCCAGCATCAATCCAAGTCATCCGGAAGCAAAGGCAGAAGCAGTTTTGCTACTTCAGTGACACCAGTGGAAATAGAGAAGCAAAACAAGTCAGACTGCAAAGTCAGTTCAAATGCATTTTGTAAGCCATGCTTATTTTGTACTGGAGAACACGCCATGGAGTGCTGTAAGAAGATGATGCTGAAGCCTCATAAGGAGAAGATTGAATTTCTCAGGACAAAGGGAATCTGCTTTGCATGTCTAAACAGAGGACACATGAGCAAGTTGTGTAGGAATCGCCTGACTTGTCGCTCTTGTCAGCTTAAACATCCAACTCTCTTGCACATAAATAGAACAGACAATCCCAGGAAGGAAGAGAGCACCACCACAGCTACAGCTAAAAGTGAGGAAGTTTCCAGCGCCCTGGTCTCACTGCAGGCTTGCGGGCTTACCGGGGCCGGAGGAAAGGAATGTGCTCTAGCCATTCTGCCTATCCAGGTTAAGATGGCTAAAGGAAGCAAAGTAATCAGAACATATGCGTTCCTGGATCATGGAAGCTCTGCTACCTTCTGTACCGAGAACCTGATGAAGGAGCTGGATGCCAGAGGCCAGAAAACAGAGATACTGCTCAGGACAATGGGCCAGGAACGGCCTGTGAGCAGTTACAGATTGGATGGGCTGGAAGTGAGTGATTTGGAAAGCAATAACTTCTTTGCTCTCCCTGAAGTGTACACACAGCTCGCTATACCAGTCTCACAAGAAAACATACCAACACAAGAGGGTCTAAAAGAATGGCCATATCTGAAAGATGTACCTCTGACTACTATTGAGGAGGAGGTTGGACTGTTGATCGGGATTAATGCTGTCAAAGCCATGGAGCCATGGGAAATAATTAACAGCAAAGGAAACGGGCCCTATGCAGTGAGAACCTGTCTCGGATGGGTGGTTAATGGTCCCCTGAGCGGCAGCCTGCCCATTGACAAGCAGGGTCGACCACTTACAACGTCAAACCGAGTCACCATAGCGAACCTGGAAGAACTTCTCATCAAACAGTACAACCAAGACTTCCCAGAGCGAGGCTACGATGAGAAGGCCGAGCCATCTGCAGAGGACAAGCAATTCCTGGACATTGCAGCTAAGTCCATTACGTTGAAGGATGGTCACTACCAACTACGATTGCCATTTCGCAAAGAGGACGTGAATCTGCCAATAATAGAAGGATGGCAGAGCAGCGAGCCACGAACCTCATTAAGAGATTCAGGAGGGACGAGGCATACTTTGCTGATTATAAAGGGTTCATGAGTGATATCCTGGATAAGGGGCACGCCGAGCGGGTGCCGGATAAGGACAGCTGCCACAGAGAAGATGGAAAGGTGTGGTACAATACCTCACCACGGTGTGTACCACAAGAAAAAAGGGAAAATTCGCGTGGTATTCGACTGCGCTGCATTATTCCATAGGACATCTCTCAATAATGAGTTGCTACAAGGTCCCGATCTCACGAACACATTACTGGGCGTCATCCTTCGATTCCGCCAGGAACCAGTAGCCGTCATGGCAGACATTGAAGGCATGTTCCATCAAGTCCAAGTAACGAAGCAAGACGTTGATTTCCTGCGCTTCTTGTGGTGGCCCAACAACGACTTCAGCCAGCCATTAGCTGAATACAGGATGACGGTCCATCTATTTGGAGCGGTTCTCGTCACCCAGCTGTGCGAACTATGCACTCAAGAGAACAGCGGATGACAATGAGGGTAAGGCTAGTGATGACGTCCTACGCACCATCCGTCGGAACTTCTACGTTGACGCACTGCCTCAAGTCGGTTCCGAATGACGAGCAAGCCATCTCCCTAACTCAAGATCTCAGAGCCGTCTGTTCTACTGGTGGGTTCAGACTTTGAACTTCAGACGAAGTGGATCAGTAACAGCCGTGCTGTTCTGTCTGCCATTCCAGACGAAGATAAAGCCAAGGAAGTGAAGAAGCTCGATCTCGACCGAGAAGAAACTACCGGTGGAACGAGCCCTCGGAATCCAGTGGCATGTGGAAAACCGACACCTTCTCCTTCAAGACTGCTACAAAGCAACAACCCTTAACCAGGAGGGGTATTCTGGTCTGTGACAAATTCTGTTTACGACCCCATGGGATTCCTCGCCCCACTGGTTCTCCCAGCGAAGAGGATCATGCAAGATCTTTGCAAGATGAATTGTGGATGGGATGACAAGATCCCAGAGCCCCACGCTCGGTCATGGCAGAGATGGTTGGAGGATCTAAGCAAGCTGTCAAACCTCCACATCAGCCGTTGCCTTAAAACCCAGTAATTTTGGAAAATCACACACACTGCACAACTACATCACTACAGTGATGCCAGCGAACACGGGTACGGTACAGCTAGCTACCTGCGACTGACCAACCTCAAAGGTGACGTCCATATTGTCTTTGTCATGGGCAAAGCGGGTAGCCCCACTGAAGCAGATGACCATACCCAGAATGGAG
>JANIIK010002508.1:0-19430 GCA_027704905.1 Muraenolepis orangiensis | reverse complement strand
AGTGGGAGAAGAGATGGAGCCCAGGGTGGTTGTGGTCCTTAGTGATGGAGATGGTCACCTGGTTCTAAAGATCTCCTCAATGCATGGAATCAGTTGAATGTCTTCTGATATCAAACCCTGTGCTGTAAGTGTTTGCTCATTGAGTCCAACTGACCTGAGAGTCTCCAGTGTACAGTGTGGACTCCCCAGTCCAGCAGAGAGCAGCTTCACTCCTGAATCCTGCAGGTCGTTGGTACTCAGGTCCAGCTCTCTCAGACTGGAGGAGTTGGAGCTGAGAACTGAGGCCAGAGCTTCACAGCATCTCTCTGACAGATGACAGCCATTCAGCCTTCACACAACATCAACAGGAACATGTTAGGAACTGGGTTGAAAGAACACAAGTCTTTTACTTCAATAATGAGCACAAGAAAAGTGTAGTCAATGTAAAAAATAGATATTTAAATGATAACAGTTAGCTGTCTAAAATATGTACAAATATTTAGCAAAGGTAATAATTAAAGTTTCCTTAAAATGGCACATTTTAAGGAAAAGGCTGTTGATAAACTTTTCTAACCAACTCTAAATTCCACCTTACTGTCTATGAGTAGAATATGAATGTAATACAACAAACACCTTAAACCACTATTAACAAACTCAGAATTTGACATGTCCTCATACTATCAGGGCAACAACATCTTAAATATGTTACCTTATTTCTCTGAAAATGTATTATTTAGGAGTCTGAATTGATAATTTTATGGATGTAAATCAAGATTCAAGAGATTTATTTGCCATTGGCAACAAGTACAATAGAACGCTTACTCCTCATTCCCTCTTCGAGTATGAATTGATATACAACTATACTATAAAAATACTATACACAATAAAAATGACAATATAAATAACAATAAAGTGACTAATGGATGATATGTACATGTTTTGAATTGTACATAAAACATATAAAAGCATTTTAAAGTGCCAGTAGTGCAGCAGCATCATGAATACAGTGCAGTACAGTAACTGTAATGAGTCCAGAAAGTCCAGCAAAGTATGACAGAGTAATGTTAATGACATGTTATGATAGTGTAATGTTAATGACAATGTTATGATAGTGTAATGTTAATGACATGTTATGATAGTGTAATATTAATGACAATGTTATGATAGTGTAATGTTAATGACATGTTATGATAGAGTAATGTTAATGACATGTTATGATAGTGTAATGTTAATGACATATTATGATAGTGAAATGTTAATGACATGTTATGATAGTGTAATGTTAATGACATGATATGATAGTGTAATGTTAATGACATTTTATGATAGTGAAATGTTAACTACATGTTATGATAGTGTAATGTTAATGACATGTTATGATTGTGTAATGTAAATGACAATGTTATGATAGTGTAATGTTAATGACATGTTATGCTCGTGTAATGTTAATGACAATGTTATGACATTGTAATGTTAATGACAATGTTATGATAGTGTCATGTTAATTACAATGTTATGATAGTGTTATGTTAATGATAATGTTATGAGAGTGCAATGTTAATGACATGTTATGACAGTGTAATGTTAATGACAATGTTATGATAGTGTAATGTTAATGACATGTTATGATTGTGGCAGCACTCCTAGCAGTTCAGTAGGTCACTGTCTGTGGATATAAACTATCCTTAAACCTGGTAGTCCATGTATGGATGCTGCAGAACCAGCGACCAGACGGTAGGGGGAGAAGAGATGGTGCCCAGGGTGGTTGTGGTCCTTAGTGATGGAGATGGTCACCTGGTTCTAAAGATCTCCTCAATGCATGGAATCAGTTGAATGTCTTCTGATATCAAACCCTGTGCTGTAAGTGTTTGCTCATTGAGTCCAACTGACCTGAGAGTCTCCAGTGTACAGTGTGGACTCCCCAGTCCAGCAGAGAGCAGCTTCACTCCTGAATCCTGCAGGTCGTTGGTACTCAGGTCCAGCTCTCTCAGACTGGAGGAGTTGGAGCTGAGAACTGAGGCCAGAGCTTCACAGCATCTCTCTGACAGATGACAGCCATTCAGCCTTCACACAACATCAACAGGAACATGTTAGGAACTGGGTTGAAAGGGATTATTGAGATTAAAACCACTTAAAACCACTTAAAACCACTTAAAACCACTTAAAACCACTTAAAACCACTTAAAACCACTTAAAACCACCATTAAAACCACTTAAAACCACTTAACCCTGTAAGGCCATCAGTTGCAAAGTTACAACAACACTTTTAGCTAGTTAAAAAAAAGTCTGTACATTTATTTTTATTTTCTTTTAACCCATTTCCATAGTCAATGGGTCCTGTTGTTCAGCCTCCCGATGCTATTGGATAGTACATCTGTTCATCGGTCCGCGCTCTGGCCTCTCTATGCTATTGGATAGTACATCTGTTCATAGGTCCGCCCTCTGGCCTCCAAGTCACACAACTGACTAATCTTCATGCCAGCAACACCTCTTTGTTTCATTGGACTGGATTCACAGTCTTTACTAGCTTTTTTAATAAGAAATATAAGTTTAACAAATGATATCAGCGCTGTAGGTAAGATTTAACAGCCAATATTGGAGTGTAATTTGTAGCCTGGTCCAGTATTTTCCAGTATTCTTTCTAATTGAAGAACAAGTATTCACAAATATGAATAGACTAGGGAAAAACCCAGTTGTGGTGTTTCCTGGTATAATACCCAGTTGTTACTGGACTTCCTACTGAAGTGGTGCTGTTACTAATGGTTCACAATACAAATGTTGCGTAGTTTAGAAAATAAAATATTAAAATAGGCTCCCTCCTATAGCCTGCTCCAAGATCATATGTTTTGTATATTGTTATGACTTTAATATTCCAGTATTATGTATATTGTATTGTAGTACATGTTACTATTGAACCTACAGATATGTTTTGTATATGATTATAACTTTAATATTCTAGTATTATGTATATTGTGGCTTAAAATGTGATTTGTGAACTTACAGAGATGAATTGTACATCTCAACAAAGAGAGAGCAGTTGAAACATTCACACTCATGATCTGCTGGATCATCACTTTGTACACAACATGAGTTACAGCCGCCTTGGTAAACCACTTCATCTAGCGGCCGGTTGAATCCTTGTAGGAGACACGGTCCCTGAGAGGTGAGCTGTCCTCTCCGTACCTGAGAGTGTCCAGTCTCCAGCGTGGATCCTCCAGTCCAGCAGAGAGCAGCGTAACTCCTGAGTCTCCTGGGTGATTGTAGCTCAGGTCCAGCTCTCTCAGACGGGAGGGGTTGGAGCTCAGAGCTGAGGCCAGAGAAGCACAGCCTTCCTGTGTGACCAGACAGCCAGACAACCTGCATACACACACACACACACACACACACACACACACACACACACACACACACACACACACACACACACACACACACACACACACACACACACACACACACACACACACACACACACACACACCAGAATGAGTTATTCTAATGAATATCCTTTATTTAGATGTGTGAATTGTTACTTTTATGGCTGTAAACCAGTTGAATGTCTTCTGATATCCAACCCTGTGCTGTAAGTGTTTGCTCATTGAGTCCAACTGACCTGAGAGTCTCCAGTGTACAGTGTGGACTCCCCAGTCCAGCAGAGAGCAGCTTCACTCCTGAATCCTGCAGGTCGTTGGTACTCAGGTCCAGCTCTCTCAGACTGGAGGAGTTGGAGCTGAGAACTGAGGCCAGAGCTTCACAGCATCTCTCTGACAGATGACAGCCATTCAGCCTTCACACAACATCAACAGGAACATGTTAGGAACTGGGTTGAAAGGGCTTATTAGAATTAAAACCACTTAAAACCACCATTAAAACACAGTCTTTACTAGCATTATGAATAAGAAATATAAGTTTAACAAATTATAACAGCGCTGTAGGTAAGATTTAACAGCCAATAGTGGAGTGGAATTGGTAGCCTGGTCCAGTATTATCCAGAATTCATTCAAATTGTAAAACAAGTATTCACAAATATGAATAGACTAGGGAAAACCCCAGTTGTGGTGTTTCCTGGTATAATACCCAGTTGTTACTGGACTTCCTACTGAAGTGGTGCTGTTACTAATGGTTCACAATCCAAATGTTGTGTACTTTAATACTTTAATATTCTCGTATGATGTATATTGTATCCTAGTACATGTTATTATTGAACCTATAGATGTGTTTTGTATATTATTATAATTTTAATATTCCAGTATTATGTATATTGTATTGTACTACATGTTATTATTGAACCTACAGATATGTTTTGTATATTATTATAATTTTAATATTCTAGTTATGTATTATGTATATTGTATATTGTTATGTATATATTATGTATATTGTGGCTTAAAATACATGTGATTTGTGAACTTACAGACATGTATTGTATATTTAAAATGTAACATACACCTTATATAATGATGGCAACAACATATTTAATAAATTACGTTATTCCTCTGAAATTAATAAATTAGGGGTCTTAACTTGTACTTTTATGGATATAAATCAAGATTCAAGAGATTGATTTTCCATTTGCAACAAGTACAATATAATGCTTACTCCCCATTCCCTCCTGCAGTATGAATTTATACTCAACTATATTATAAAAATACTATACACAATAAAATGACAATACAAATAACAATAAAGTGACTAATGGATGATATGTACATGTTTTGAATTGTACATAAAGCATATAAAAGCATTTTAAAGTGCCAGTAGTGCAGCAGCATCATGAATACAGTGCAGTACAGTAACTGTAATGAGTCCAGAAAGTCCAGCGAATTAAGATAGTGTAATGTTAATGACATGTTATGATAGAGTAATGTAAATGACATGTTATGATAGAGTAATGTTAATGACATGTTATGATAGAGTAATGTAAATGACATGTTATGATAGTGTAATGTTAATGACATGTTATGATAGAGTAATGTTAATGACATGTTATGATAGTGTAATGTTAATGACATGTTATGATAGTGTAATGTTAATGACATGTTATGATAGTGTAATGTTAATGACATGTTATGATAGTGTAATGTTAATGACATGTTATGATAGTGTTATGTTAATGACAATGTTATGATAGTGTAATGTTAATGACATGTTATGATAGTGTAATGTTAATGACATGTTATGATAGAGTAATGTTAATGACATGTTATGATAGTGTAATGTTAATGACATGTTATGATAGTGTAATGTTAATGACATGTTATGATAGAGTAATGTTAATGACATGTTATGATAGTGTAATGTTAATGACATGTTATGATAGAGTAATGTTAATGACATGTTATGATAGTGTAATGTTAATGACATGTTATGATAGTGTAATGTTAATGACATGTTATGATAGTGTAATGTTAATGACATGTTATGATAGTGTAATGTTAATGACATGTTATGATAGTGTAATGTTAATGACAATGTTATGATAGTGTAATGTTAATGACATGTTATGATAGTGTAATGTTAATGACAATGTTATGATAGTGTAATGTTAATGACATGTTATGATAGTGTAATGTTAATGACAATGTTATGATAGTGTTATGTTAGTGACAATGTTATGATAGTGAAATGTTAATGACAATGTTATGATAGTGTAATGTTAATGACATCTTATGACAGTGTAATGTTAAATACAATGTAATGATAGTGTAATGTTAATGACATGTTATGATAGTGAAATGTTAATGATAATGTTATGATAGAGTAATGTTAATGACATGTTATGATAGTGTAATGTTAATGACATGTTATGATAATGTAATGTTAATAATATGTTATGATAGTGTAATGTTTATGATAATGTTATGATAGTGTAATGTTAATGACATGTTATGATAGTGTAATGTTAATGACAATGTTATGATAGTGTAACGTTAATGACAACGTTATGGTAATGTAATGTTAATGACATGTTATGATAGTGTAATGTTAATGACAATGTTATGATAGTGTAATGTTAATGACATGTTATGACAGTGGCAGCACTCCTAGCAGTTCAGTAGGTCACTGCCTGTGGATATAAACTGTCCTAAACCTGGTAGTCATTGTACGGATGATGCAGAACCAGCGACCGGACGGCAGGGGGAGAAGAGATGGTGCCCAGGGTGGTTGTGGTCCTTAGTGATGGAGATGGTCACCTGGTTCTAAAGATCTCCTCAATGCATGGAATCAGTAGAATGTCTTCTGATATCAAATCCTGGGCTGTAAGTGTTTGCTCATTGAGTCCAACTGACCTGAGAGTCTCCAGTGTACAGTGTGGACTCCCCAGTCCAGCAGAGAGCAGCTTCACTCCTGAATCCTGCAGGTCGTTGGTACTCAGGTCCAGCTCTCTCAGACTGTAGGAGTTGGAGCTGAGAACTGAGGCCAGAGCTTCACAGCATCTCTCTGACAGATGACAGCCATTCAGCCTTCACACAACATCAACAGGAACATGTTAGGAACTGGGTTGAAAGAACACAAGTCTTTTACTTCAATAATGAACGCAAGCAAAGTGTTGTCAATGTAAAAAATAGATATTTAAATGATACCAGTTAGCTGTCAAAAATATGTACAAATATTCAGCAAAGGTAATAATTTAATTTAATTTTAAGGAAAAGGCTGTTGATAAACTCTAAATTCCACCTTACTGTCTATGAGTAGAATATGAATGTAATACAACAAACACCTTAAACCACTATTAACAAACTCAGAATGTAACATGTCCTCATACTATCAGGGCAACAACATCTTAAATATGTTACCTTATTTCTCTGAAATTTAATTAAATTTATACTTTTATGGATGTAAATAAAGATTCAAGAGATTTATTTGCCATTGGCAACAAGTACAATAGAACGCTTACTCCACATTCCCTCTTCGAGTATGAATTTATATACAACTATACTATAAAAATACTATACACAATAAAAATGACAATAGAAATAACAATAAAGTGACTAATGGATGATATGTACATGTTTTGAAATGTACATAAAGGATATAAAAACATTTAAAGTGCCAGTAGTGCAGCAGCATCATGAATACAGTGCAGTACAGTAACTGTAATGAGTCCAGAAAGTCCAGCAAAGTATGATAGAGTAATGTTAATGACATGTTACGATAGTGTAATGTTAATGACATGTTATGATAGTGTAATGTTAATGACATGTTATGATAGAGTAATGTTAATGACATGTTATGATAGTGTAATGTTAATGACATGTTATGATAGAGTAATGTTAATGACATGTTATGATAGAGTAATGTTAATGACATGTTATGATAGAGTAATGTTAATGACATGTTATAATAGTGTAATGTTAATGACATGTTATGATAGAGTAATGTTAATGATAATGTTATGATAGTGTAATGTTAATGGCATGTTATGATAGTGTAATGTTAATAACAATGTTATGACAGTGTAATGTTAATGACATGTTATGATAGTGTAATGTTAATGACATGTTATGATAGAGTAATGTTAATGATAATGTTATTATAGTGTAATGTTAATGACATGTTATGATAGTGTAATGTTAATGACAATGTTATGATAGTGTTATGTTAATGACAATGTTATGATAGTGTAATGTTAATGACAACGTTATGGTAATGTGATGTTATTGACAATGTTATGATAGTGTAATGTTAATGACA
Organism: Muraenolepis orangiensis; assembly: GCA_027704905.1. Lineage (NCBI taxonomy): Eukaryota > Metazoa > Chordata > Actinopteri > Gadiformes > Muraenolepididae > Muraenolepis > Muraenolepis orangiensis. Next base: position 11,756 of record JANIIK010002508.1, on the reverse strand, counting down.
TCTTATGACAGTGTAATGTTAATTACAATGTTATGATAGTCTAATGTTAATGACATGTTATGACAGTGGCAGCACTCCTAGCAGTTCAGTAAGTCACTGTCTGTGGATATAAACTGTCCTAAACCTGGTAGTCCTTGCTGTACGGATGCTGCAGAACCAGCGACCAGACGATAGGGGGAGAAGGGATGGTGCCCAGGGTGGTTGCGGTCCTTAGTGATGGAGATGGTCACCTGGTTCTAAAGATCTCCTCAATGCATGGAATAAGTAGAATGTCTTCTGATATCAAACCCTGTGCTGTAAGTGTTTGCTCATTGAGTCCAACTGACCTGAGAGTCTCCAGTGTACAGTGTGGACTCCCCAGTCCAGCAGAGAGCAGCTCCACTCCTGAATCCTGCAGGTCGTTGGTACTCAGGTCCAGCTCTCTCAGACTGGAGGAGTTGGAGCTGAGAACTGAGGCCAGAGCTTCACAGCATCTCTCTGACAGATGACAGCCATTCAGCCTTCACACAACATCAACAGGAACATGTTAGGAACTGGGTTGAAAGGGCTTATTAGAATTAAAACCACTTAAAACCACTTAAAACCACCATTAAAACACAGTCTTTACTAGCATTATGAATAAGAAATATAAGTTTAATAAATTATAACAGCGCTGTAGGTAAGATTTAACAGCCAATATTGGAGTGTAATTTGTAGCCTGGTCCAGTATTGTCCAGTATTAATTCAAATTGAAAAACAAGTTTTCACAAATATGAATATGCTATGGAAAAACCCAGTTGTGGTGTTTCCTGGTATAATACCCAGTTGTTACTGGACTTCCTACTGAAGTGGTGCTGTTACTAATGGTTCACAATACAAATGTGTTTTAGTTAATAAAATATTAAAATAGGCTCCCTCCATATGTTTGGAATTTTATATAACTTGAATATTCAACTATATAATGTATATTGGATTGTAATACATGCTATTATTGAACTAACAGATATGTTATGTATATTATTGAACTTGAAATTGTACTTTTATGGAAGGCTCCCTCCTATAGCCTGCTCCCAGCTCATATGTTTTGAATATTATATAACTTTAATATTCAACTATATAATGTACATTGTAATACATGTTATGAATGAACCTACAAATTATGACTTTAATATTCTTGTATAATGTTTATTGTAATGTAATATGTTATTATTGAACCTACATATATGTTTTGTATATTATTCTAACTTTCGTATTCTAGTACAATGTATATTGTGTTTTATAATACATTACATAACATATGTTATTAGTGAACCTACAGAGCTGTTTTGGAGGCTTTGACCACTGGCAGCAGCCTCAGAAGACCCTCCTCTGAAGCAGAGTATTTCTTCAGGTCAAACACGTCCAGTTCCTCTTCTGATGACAGTAAGATGAAGACCAGAGCTGACCACTGAGCAGGAGAGAGATCTTCTCTGGTGAGACATCCTGATGTCAGGTACTGTTGGATCTCCTTCACCAGAGAACGGTCGTTCAGCTCATTCAGACAGTGGAACAGATTGATACTTCTCTCTGGAGAGAGATCTCCACTTATCTTCTCCTTGATGTAAGACACTGTTTGCTTATTGGTCCGTGAGCTACTTCCTGTCTGTCTCAGCAGACCTGGAAGGAGAATCTGATTGGTCTCCAGAGAGAGACCCAGGAGGAAGCGGAGGAACAAGTCCAGGTGTCCATTCTCACTCTGTAGGGCCTTGTCCACAGCACTCTGGTAGAGGAGTTGGACCTCTGTTTTCTTTCCAAAAAACCTAGACCACGTTGCTTGTGGTTGTTCTTCTGAGAGCAGATTCACACCAGTGTCCAAGAAGGACAGGAAGACATAAAGTGCAGCCAGAAACTCCTGGAGGCTCAGATGGACAAAGCAGAACACCTTGTCCTGGTACAGCCCACACTCCTCTTTAAAGATCTGGGTGAACACTCCTGAGTACACTGAGGCTGCTCTGATATCCATGTCACACTCTGCCAGGTCTGCCTCGTAGAAGATCAGGTTGCCTTTCTCCAGCTGGTTAAAAGCCAGTTTTCCCAGAGCAACAATGATCTTCCTGCTCTTTAAACTCCAGACTGCATCTGTTTCAGCTCTCCCACGGTACTTCCTGTCCCCCTGTATGGACTGAACCCTCAGGAAGTAGATATACATCTGAGTCACGGTGTGGGGCACCTCTTCTACTGTCTGGGTTGTTTTGAAGAAGTCCTCCAGAACTGTAGCACTGATCCAACAGAAGACTGGGATGTGACACATGATGTGGAGGCTTCGTGATTTCTTGATGTGGGAGATTATTGTTCTGGCCAGAGTCTCCTCTCTGAATCTCTTCCTGAAGTACTCCTCCTTCTGTGGGTCGGTGAACCCTCTCACCTCTGTCACCATGCCAACACACTCAGCAGGGATCTGATTGGCTGCCGCAGGGCGTGTGGTTATCCAGATGCGAGCGGAGGGAAGCAGGTCGCCCCTGATGAGGTTTGTCAGCAGCACGTCCACCGAGGTCGACTTTGTGACATCTGTCCAGATCGGATTGTTCTGGAAGTCCAGAGGAAGTCGACACTCATCCAGACCGTCCAAGATGAAGACCACTTGGAACAGGTCGTATCTGTAGATTACTTTGGTTTGAATAAAGAAGTGATGAAGAAGTTCCACCAAGCTAAACTCTTTCTCTTTCAGTAAATTCAGCTCTCTGAAAGTGAAGGGAAGCGTGAAGTGGATGTCCTGGTTGGCTTTGCCTTCAGCCCAGTCCAGAATGAACTTGTGTGTTAAGACAGTTTTACCAATGCCCGCCACTCCAGTTGTCATTATGGTTCTGCTTGGTTGATCTTGTGCAGGTAAGGGTTTAAAGATGTCTTCAAGTTTGATTGGTGTTTCCTCCTTGGCTGGTTTCCTGGAAGCTGTTTCAATCAGTCTGACCTCATGTTCCTTGTTGACCTCTCCACTGACTCTCTCTGTGATGAAGAGCTCTGTGTAGAAGTCATTCAGATCTGTTGACTGTCCTGCTTTAGCGATTCCCTCAAACACACGCCTGAACTTCTGCATCAGATGAGACTTGATGTTATGTTGGCACTGGACTGCAGTAGTTCCTAAATGAGAAAACCCAGAAGACAGGTATTATACGTGATATTGACTCAACAATATGATTGGTGTAATGACAGTACTATAATACATTAGAATTAACTATTACTATACTATTACTATTACTGACTTGATATGCTGATAAAACAAGATAGTGTTGCATCTCTTCAGGTATGTTGACAGGCTGTTCATCTGTAATATATTGTGTAACAATCTTTAACCTAATTGACCCACAATAATATAAATATAATATATAACAATAACCCTACATATCTGGATTAAACCACTAAAGCTGAAAGCCCCTACAATAACCCTACATATCTGCCCTTGGATAAACCACTCAACCTGAAAGCCTCACATTAACCCTACACATCTGGATCAAACCATTTGACCTCCAAGAGGAGATTTATCTGGAAAAGATAGAAATGTAGAAATATTTTAAACAAGTCTCTGTTTGAGTCTCTTCTGTGTTTTCAAAATAAGAGTCTCTTCTATGTTTTCAAAATAAGAGTCTCTTCTATGTTTTCAAAATAAGAGTCTCTTCTGTGTTTTCAAATAAGAGTCTCTTCTATGTTTTCTAAATAAGAGTCTCTTCTATGTTTTCTAAATAAGAGTCTCTTCTATGTTTTCTAAATAAGAGTCTCTTCTATGTTTTCTAAATAAGAGTCTCTTCTATGTTTTCTAAATAAGAGTCTCCTCTATGTTTTCTAAATAAGAGTCTTTTCTATGTTTTCTAAATAAGAGTCTCTTCTATGTTTTCTAAATAAGAGTCTCCTCTATGTTTTCTAAATAAGAGTCTCCACTATGTTTTCAAAATAAGAGTCTCTTCTATGTTTTCTAAATAAGAGTCTCTTCTATGTTTTCTAAATAAGAGTCTCTTACCACTCCACAGTTTGTAGGCCAGTTCCTCCTGGTTCATCTCCATAAGGCAGAGCAGTGTGATGTCTGTCACTCCCTCTATGGCGCGCCTCCTCTGCTCCTCGTTCTTCCCATCCTCCTCCTCCTCCTCCTCCTCCTCCTCCTCCTCCTCCCTCTGACTCTCTGAGCCTTGTGGGTCATGTGGGAAGAGAACCCTCCAGAGCTTCTTCAGCTCCTGGTCTAGAAAAGCGTGTGCGTTCTCCTCAGCCCTCTGGAACAGAACATGAATGAGAACTTTCCTGTGAGCTGAGGACATCAGAAGCATCTGTCCTTGATTCACGTCTGGTCTAAAGAGGGAAGCCTGGAGACTCTGAGCACCACAAGAGATGCTTTTTAATGTTCATGTAGAGCTGAAGGCTAATGTCTTGTTGGACTTTTACACACCTTGATCAGCTCTGTTTGATGCTGCTGTACAGACCCAGCACTGGTAACCTTTGACCTCTCCTGGTGTCGTCTGTGGAGAACACACACACACTTACACACACACACACACACACACACACACACAAACGTATAATTTTATATTTCTAATGAAGTCAAAACATCAGAATCAGCAGAATCTAGTAGAAACCAAGTGGTCAGTTTTCATCACCTGTTTGAATCTCCTCCCTCTCCTCTCTATCTATGGATGTTCAATAGATACTGTATATTAATAATCTCAGATGAATCCTCACCTCTTCTCAATAGACTGATTCCCATCTTTAAACTGAATAGGATGATCCATAGACCAGTCACTCTTCACGGAGACACAGCTGGGTCCAGGGGAGTCTGCTCTCTCCTGTATCCTTCTAGAACAACAAGAGCCAGGATTTATGGATGTTCAATGATGCTGAATTGTTATGATCTGATCAACCCTCACCTCTTCTCAATAGACTGATCCCATCTTTAAAGGTTCAGGTAGATCCATAGACCGGTCACTCTTCATGGAGACACAGCTGGGTCCAGGGGAGTCTGCTCTCTCCTTCTGCTCTGGGCTTCAACACAACACACACACAGCTTTTACTGACACTAACGATGGTGTCCTGATACATCACTGCTGAGCTCTGAGATGGACCACAGTCACAGACACTTAGAGATCCTCTTCTCACCTGTTAGCTCTGCTCTGGTGGCCATGTTCCCCAGACAGAGAGCTTTTAGAGGTAGGATCCCCCTCCTCTCTCTCCTCATTCATAGCAGACCGGAGACCCCAGCCGATTTCAAGAAGCTGGATTTGCAGGTTAACCGGAGATGTTAAGACAGAATTCAGGGAATAGCAGAATCTTCAGTTTCAGATACCAAGCTGAGACTGATCTCAGTTCAGTTATCACGGTGACTCCTGCTGTGAGCCTCACATGCTGCTTCCCTGAGGACTATACTACCAAGCAGGATGTGGGGTTAGTGAGTCACTTCAGGTTAACCCTGAGGACTATACTACCAAGCAGGATGTGGGGTTAGTGAGTCACTTCAGGTTAACCCTGAGGACTATACTACCAAGCAGGATGTGGGGTTAGTGAGTCACTTCAGGTTAACCCTGAGGACTATACTACCAAGCAGGATGTGGGGTTAGTGAGTCACTTCAGGTTAACCCTGAGGACTATACTACCAAGCAGGATGTGGGGTTAGTGAGTCACTTCAGGTTAACCCTGAGGACTATACTACCAAGCAGGATGTGGGGTTAGTGAGTCACTTCAGGTTAACCCTGAGGACTATACTACCAAGCAGGATGTGGGGTTAGTGAGTCACTTCAGGTTAACCCTGAGGACTATACTACCAAGCAGGATGTGGGGTTAGTGAGTCACTTCAGGTTAACCCTGAGGACTATACTACCAAGCAGGATGTGGGGTTAGTGAGTCACTTCAGGTTAACCCTGAGGACTATACTACCAAGCAGGATGTGGGGTTAGTGAGTCACTTCAGGTTAACCCTGAGGACTATACTACCAAGCAGGATGTGGGGTTAGTGAGTCACTTCAGGTTAACCCTGAGGACTATACTACCAAGCAGGATGTGGGGTTAGTGAGTCACTTCAGGTTAACCCTGAGGACTATACTACCAAGCAGGATGTGGGGTTAGTGAGTCACTTCAGGTTAACCCTGAGGACTATACTACCAAGCAGGATGTGGGGTTAGTGAGTCACTTCAGGTTAACCCTGAGGACTATACTACCAAGCAGGATGTGGGGTTAGTGAGTCACTTCAGGTTAACCCTGAGGACTATACTACCAAGCAGGATGTGGGGTTAGTGAGTCACTTCAGGTTAACCCTGAGGACTATACTACCAAGCAGGATGTGGGGTTAGTGAGTCACTTCAGGTTAACCCTGAGGACTATACTACCAAGCAGGATGTGGGGTTAGTGAGTCACTTCAGGTTAACCCTGAGGACTATACTACCAAGCAGGATGTGGGGTTAGTGAGTCACTTCAGGTTAACCCTGAGGACTATACTACCAAGCAGGATGTGGGGTTAGTGAGTCACTTCAGGTTAACCCTGAGGACTATACTACCAAGCAGGATGTGGGTTTAGTGAGGTAAAGGTCCTTAATGACCTCTAACCCCTAACTGCTCCTTCTAAGTAATAAATAGTCAAATATTAGTTGAATTAGCAGTGTGACTGATTAACTTTATATAACAGTGAGAGGTTTCAAGTAGGCTACATAACATAACATTTAAATAACATGTAATAACGTGTTAAACAGTTCAATCAGTTTAAACATTTACATTTACATTTAGGGCATTTGGCAGACGCTTTTATCCAAAGCGACTTACAAGGTGTACATTAGTTGAAGCAGACAATAGCATAACGCTGAGGTATGCAAACATAACAATAGAGCAGTTCACAAGCATTCATATTAACAAGATGAATAACACAATTTCGTACTGCTAGGTCACCTGCTTAAGTAGCTGTGATAAGAGCGTGTTATCAACATTAAGGATATACACTTGCTAACATATACAACATGCTAAGAGCTATTAATGTCAGGACTTAAGCAGTTCAATCAACCTATTGATATTATACACAAGTGATACATATTTATATAGATCGATTTATAATACATCAGGGATCAGAATTGACTACAGTCTTCTTCCTGCTGTAATAAAGTGATATATGATGATATATTAGTGATATATATGTATGATATATCACAGATCAGAGTCAACTACAGTACCTTAGTCGTCTTCCTGCTGTAATGAAGTGATATATGATGATATATTAGTGATATATATGTATGATATATCACAGATCAGAGTTGACTACAGTACCTTAGTCTTCTTCCTGCTGTAATAAAGTGATATATGATGATATATTAGTGATATATATGTATGATATATCACAGATCAGAGTTGACTACAGTACCTTAGTCGTCTTCCTGCTGTAATAAAGTGATATATGATGATATATTAGTGATATATATGTATGATATATCACAGATCAGAGTTGACTACAGTACCTTAGTCGTCTTCCTGCTGTAATGAAGTGATCAACACCGAAGCGTCCGACTCGGTATCAAGGAAGTAAGATATAGTGAACCAACCAGTTGGTCCACTTCAACCTCTTCTAGGCTGTTGTTCCAGGACTTCACTCAGTCATACACAATAATAACTTTATTAAAATATGAACCATAGACAGAGAGCTCTGATGACTAGAAGCTCAGACACACACCGTCTCTGACGATACTTTTAGTCCATTTGAAGCACAGACTTTAACACATTTAGACTATTGATTATCATCAAAAGGTTCATGACTGAAACTGTATTATTATGTTTATTTTATAGCATTCAAATATTGAGTAGAAAACTGACCATAAACAGTATAATAAATGTGATGACATGCTTTTTAGCAGGTTATGTTTCTATTTTAGACAAGGTTATCATGTTTATAATGGGTTATAGTTCTATAATAGACAGGTTATCATGTTTATAATGGTTATAGTTATATATACAGGTATGTTATAAGGGTATAGTTATATAATAGACAGGGTTATCATGTGTATAATGTGTTATAGTTCTAAATAGACATGGTTTTCATGTTTATAAGATAAAGGGTTATCATGTTATAATGGGTAGTAGTTATTAATAGACAGGGTTATCATGTTTATAATGGGTTATAGATCTATAATGTAAAGGGTTATCATGTTTATAAAGGGTTAAAATTCTATAATAGACAGGGTTGTTGGGTTGGATTCTTCTTGTGTTGTTTCCTGGTTTGTTTTGGGTTCCACCCTTTACAGGCAGGCAGGCACACACACACACACACACACACACACACACACACACACACACACACACACACACACACACACACACACACACACGTTGAGGCATGTAGGTCTTGGGCCGTGTTGGCACAAAGGAATGGCCCCAGGGCCCCTAGGGTGATGAGCTCTGCCAGTAGAGCGCTGTCTGCCATTGAACAAACACACTCACAAACAGCATTGACAGACAAGTCTAAACCGTGCTAGCTGGCTTCATGCCATGTCAGACTGTGGTGCCCAACAACACACAGGAATCTCAAGTCAAGTCAGTTTATTGTCACTTCACAGTTTACACAAGAATAAGCAGTGAGGGAAAATCTTATGTGCAAAACCCGACGACAGCAGTAGTTATAAAAAAAAACCGAATAGAATAAAAATAAGTAAAAAAGTAAAACTGTATAAAGTTAAACATATAAAAATAAAAATGCAATTTATAAAATGCAATATAATAAAACATAATAATAATATAATATAATGCACAGAAAAAGAGCAATATATATATAAATCAATGTAATAAAATATGCATTGTGATACGCTATACGCCCTTGTTCAGCAATCTACCGACGGTTGAGAATCCCCACTCTCAGTCATGGGGTCAAAAGCCACGGATGACAAGATGTGATGAACTGGACTGGAATCCATCCTCACCAAACCCCAGAGCCCCTCCCCCCTGAGCCCCTCCCCCCTCCCCTGAGCCCCTCCCCCAGAGCCCTCCCCCTGAGCCCCTCCCCCCAGAGCCCCTCCCCCAGAGACCCTCCCCCCTGAGCCCCTCCCCCAGAGCCCTCCCCCCAGAGACCCTCCCCCCTCCCCCATCCCCCTCCCCCCTCCCCCTCCCCCCTGGGTCACAGTCACCTGTTCCTAGAGACCCAGTCAGGAGGAACCAGGACCCCATCCTGCCAACTCCACTGATGTGGATACACTGAAGGATTTAATGCTACACAATGAGTTGAGTTGAATGTCATTGTTATGTTGGGTGGTGTTTCTGTTCTGACCACAAGGGGGCGCTCTCTGTTCTTATTCTGTTGATGTTGCTAAGTTCCTCTCTATGTAGTGCGATTGTTGCGCAACAATTTCCCTCAGGATAAATAAAGTCCATCTATCTATCTATCTACCTCTCCTCCCTCCCCCACATCTCTCCCTCCTTCTCCTCCCTCCCCCACATCTCTCCCTCCTTCTCCTCCTCCCCCACATCTCTCCCTCCTTCTCCTCCTCCCCCACATCTCTCCCTCCTTCTCCTCCTCCCCCACATCTCTCCCTCCTTCTCCTCCCTCCCCACATCTCTCCCTCCTTCTCCTCCCTCCCCCACATCTCTCCCTCCTTCTCCTCCCTCCCCCACATCTCTCCCTCCTTCTCCTCCCTCCCCCACATCTCTCCCTCCTTCTCTCCTCCCTCCCCCACATCTCTCCCTCCTTCTCCTCCCTCCCCCACATCTCTCCCTCCTTCTCCTCTCTCCCCCACACTCTCTCCCTCCTTCTCCTCCTCCCTCCCCCACATCTCTCCCTCCTTCTCCTCCCTCCCCCACATCTCTCCCTCCTTCTCCTCCTCCCTCACATCTCTCCCTCCTTCTCCTCCCTCCCCCACATCTCTCCCTCCTTCTCCTCCCTCCCCCACATCTCTCCCTCCTTCTCCTCCTCCCTCCCCACATCTCTCCCTCCTTCTCCTCCCTCCCCCACATCTCTCCCTCCTTCTCCTCCTCCCTCCCCCACATCTCTCCCTCCTCCTCTCCTCCCTCCCCACATCTCTCCCTCCTTCTCCTCCCTTCCCCACATCTCTCCCTCCTTCTCGTCTCTCCCCCACATCTCTCCCTCCTTCTCCTCCCTCCCCCACATCTCTCCCTCCTTCTCCTCCTCCCTCCCCCACATCTCTCCCTCCTTCTCCTCCTCCCTCCCCCACATCTCTTCCTCCTTCTCCTCCCTCCCCCACATATCTCCCTCCTTCTCCTCCTCCCTCCCCCACATCTCTCCCTCCTTCTCCTCCCTCCCCCACATCTCTCCCTCCTTCTCCTCCTCCCTCCCCCATCTCTCCCTCCTCCTTCTCCTCCCTCCCCTACATCTCTCCCTCCTTCTCCTCCCTCCCCCACATCTCTCCCTCCTTCTCCTCTCTCCCCCACATCTCTCCCTCCTTCTCCTCCCTCCCCCACATCTCTCCCTCCTTCTCCTCCCTCCCCCACATCTCTCCCTCCTTCTCCTCCCTCCCCCACATCTCTCCCTCCTTCTCCTCCTCCCTCACATCTCTCCCTCCTTCTCCTCCTCCCTCACATCTCTCCCTCCTTGTCCTCCTCCCTCGTCACCTCTCTCCCTCCTCCTCCCTCTTCCTCTACCTCTCTATCGTCCTCGCTCCATCTCCTCCCTCCCCCAAATCTCTCCCTCCTTTTCCTCCCTCCCCCATCTTTCTCTCTCTCCTTCTTCTCCTCCTTCCCTCCCTCTATCCTCCTCCCTCCTTCCCCTCCCCCACCACCTCTCTTCCTCCCTCCCCCTATCCTCTCTCCCTCCTTCTACTGCTACCTCCCTCCCTCACAACCTCTCTCCCTCCTCCTCCCTTTCCCTCCCTCCCTCTTTCCTCCTCCCTCCCCCACCTCTCCCTCCCGCCTTCTCCTTCTTCCTCTCCACCTCTCTCCCTCCTTCTCTTCTCTCTCCCTCCTTCTCCTCCTCCCTCCCTCCCTCACCACCTCTCTTCCTCCTCCACCCTGTCCCTCCCTCCCTCTATCCTCCTCCCTCCTTCTCCTCCCCACCTCTCTCCCTCCTCCCTGTGTGTGTGTGTGTGTGTGTGTGTGTGTGTGTGTGTGTGTGTGTGTGTGTGTGTGTGTGTGTGTGTGTGTGAGATATGTGTGTGTGTGTGTGTGTCTGTGCTAGAGAGAGGTGTGTGTGTGTGTGTGTGTGTGTGTGTGTCTGTTAGAGAGAGAGGTGTGTGTGTGTGTGTGTATAGAGATGTGTGTGTGTAAGAGAGAGATATGTGTGTGTGTGTGAGTGTGAGTGTGAGTGTGTGTGTGTGTGTGTGTGTGTGTGTGTGTGGTGCTGATGATGGTTGTTAAGGAACATCCTGAACTCTTCGGTCTCTCCTCTGATACTCGTTACACCGACACTAACTAGTCTCTGTTAGCTTCTATATTAGCGTCTCTGTTAGCTTCTCTGTTAGCGTCTCTGTTAGCTTCTCTGTTAGCATCTCTGTTAGCTTCTCTGTTAGCGTCTCTGTTAGCTTCTCTGTTAGCGTCTCTGTTAGCTTCTCTGTTAGCGTCTCCGTTAGATTCTCTGTTAGCATCTCTGTTAGCGTCTCTGTTAGCGTCTCTGTTAGCGTCTCTGTTAGCTTCTCTGTTAGCGTCTCTGTTAGCTTCTCTGTTAGCGTCTCTGTTGGCATCACTGTTAGCATCACTGTTAGCTTCTCTGTTTGCTTCTCTGTTAGCGTCTCTGTTAGCGTCTCTGTTAGCTTCTCTGTTAGCTTCTCTGATGGCTTTTCTGTTAGGGTCTCTGTTAGCGTCTCTGTTAGCTTCTCAGTTAGCGTCTCTGTTAGCTTCTATATTAGCGTC